>CANUEP010021403.1:0-13086 GCA_947857235.1 Jatropha podagrica
TGTCATTGTGTATGATATCAATGCCCAACCGTCTTCCTTGCGATCAGGTCCAGAAAATCAATGCGGTGAGCTTCCTGTAACTCCTATCCCTCATTCTGATATAATTCCTTTTGTTCATAATGCTGATTCTGATTCTCCTGCTAATCCTATCATTGATGACACTAACATTCCCATTGCTCTCAGGAAAGGTGTGAGATTGTGTATTAAACATCCTATCTCTCAATTTGTTTCCTATGGTTCTTTATCTTCTTCCTATAGAGCCTTTGTCGTGTCTGTTTCTTCTGTTTCTATTCCACAGAATTGGCAAGAGGCATATCAGGATCCAAAATGGAAGGAAGCAATGGTGGAGGAGATGAAAGCTTTGGCAAAGAATGAAACTTGGGATCTTGTTACCTCTTCAGTAGGTAAGAAACCAGTAGGATGTAAGTGGGTGTTCACAGTAAAACACAGGGCAGATGGCATAGTCGAAAGGTACAAGGCCAGATTGGTAACAAAAGGGTATACTCAGACTTATGGTGTTGATTATCAAGAGACCTTTGCTCCAGTTGCTAAGATGAACATAATCAGGATCATATTATCTTATGCAGCCAACCTAAACTGGGAGTTACATCAATTTGATGTCAAGAATGCATTTTTGCATGGAGATTTAGAAGAGGAAGTCTACATGGACATCCCTCCGGGGTTTAATTGTCACAAAATCGAAGGAAAGATATGCAGGTTGAAAAAGGCCTTATATGGCCTTAAACAGTCATCTAGGTCATGGTTTGATAGGCTCAGTAAGACCATAGTTTCCTTTGGTTATATTCAGAGTAATGATGATCATACTTTGTTTATTAGACACCGCAAGGGTAAGATCACGTTACTAGTTGTCTATGTTGATGATATGGTGATAACTGGAGATGATGACATAGAAGTTGCTCGCTTGAAGAAACTATTGGCTCGAGAGTTTGAGATTAAGGATCTTGGAAGTCTGAGATACTTCCTCGGTATTGAGGTTGCTAAATCTAATAGAGGGATCATCATTTCACAAAGAAATACGTCCTAGACCTTTTAGAAGAAACAAGTATGTTCGGATGTAAGCCATCTGATTCTCCAATTGAGGCCAACCTAAAATTGCAAGCAAGAGTTGGGAAGACAGTTGATCTAGGCCAATATCAAAGGTTGGTCGGTAGATTAATTTATCTCTTACACACAAGACCTGATATCGCGTATGCTGTTAGCCTTGTGAGTCAGTTTATGCATGACCCTCGTGACTTTCATCTTCAAGCTGTTTTTCGTATTTTGAGGTATCTGAAGTCTACACCAGGAAGGGGCATACTTTTCTCTAAGCATGGCCACCTTAAAACTGAGATATATACTGATGCAGATTGGGCTGGATCTCCAAATGATAGAAGATCAACTTCAAGCTATTGTACCTTTGTTGGAGGAAATTTGGTTACTTGGAGGAGTAAAAAGAAGAGTGTAGTAGCTCATTCAAGTGTAGAAGCTGAGTATAGAGCCATGGCCTTAGGAGTTTGTGAAATGTTGTGGGTGAAAAAGCTATTGGATGAATTGAAGCTTTCAGAGTTTGGAGCTTTAACCTTATTCTGTGACAACAAGGCAGCTATTAGTATTGCTCAAAATCCGGTCCAGCATGACAGAACGAAACACATAGAAATTGATAGACATTTCATCAAAGAGAAGATCAATCAAAGTGTCTTGAGGCTTTCTCATGTAACCTCAGATAATCAACCGACAGATATCTTCACTAAAGGATTAAGTAGCAGAATCTTCCATAACTTAGTATGCAAGTTAGGCTTGCTAAATATCTATGCGCCAACTTAAGGGGGAGTGTTGTGATATATTACTGAATGTATAAGTAGTATAGTTTAGGGTAAAGGGTAGCTTAGGTATTTTGGAAATAGCCTACATCTATAAATAAGGGTGAATTGTATCTTATTGAATGAAAGAAATAAGAAAAGCTCGCTCATTACACATAAAATCAACATCAGATGAGTTGTCCTTGGAATTCTAATGACTCTAAGGAGTTGCCTTTGAGGAGGCGTAAACGGTTTGCCTAGTCCCTCAGTGTATGCTAACCTTATATTGATAGGGTGGGATTTTTATTTTTTGATTTTTGACTCAGACCATATTTTTGTGAAGGCTTTGAGATAGGATACTGAGCCATGATGTATGGATGGTTCAGTTGAGATTCTTTTGTGTTTTGACACTCTGAATAGTGGATACAGATATGACTGACACTGATAGATAGATGATAAGAATAAATGCTTGAATGATAGGGCTTTTGCGATTGTCTTTTTACATGGCTTATACTGATTTAAAATATGTAAAGGGGAATCATTTTGACACTTTTTGAGAAGGAATTTTAGTTTTATCCTTTATGAGATTGTCGCTTTTGAGCCTTAATTGTTGTTGAGGTCGCCCTTTCTGGATTTTGACCTAATAGGCTCCACAGCTTTTACCTAAGCCGCCCTTTTGTGTTTTCAACTTAGCGGGCTTCTGATTTTGTCTAAGTTGCCTGCCCTTCCAAGTTTTCATCTTAGCTCGATTTGTTTTGATTTTTTACTTTTTCTCATTGGCATAGAAATTCTGAAGTTGTCAAGAGAAGAGGGACAAAATGTGTTTTTATTATTATTGGGACTGTACCCATAGATTAGGCTACCTACGTATCTCATACTTTAGGAATATATTTTCGAAATTCAGTCACTATAGTTCAGTCTAACATTGATATAAGCAATATTTATGGTGCTAATGCCTGAATGCATTCACACAATGTATCTTTTGAGTTAATCCAAATTGCATGGATTGGTGAACTCATTGCCATCTATGTTGGACAAGATGACGCCACCTCCTGAGAGGATTTTCTTCAGCATGTAAGGGTCTACCCAGCTTGGCCTGAATTTACTCCGGGGGTCCTGCACAAGGGCTTTGCATTCCTTAAATACAAGACAACCCTCTTCAAGTTTTGAATCTCGGAGTCTCTTGTTGAAGTGTTTGGCTATTTTCTACTAGTAGCTCTGAATTTGATTAAGAGCTTCTAGCCTTTTGTCATCGATGACATTCAAGTGGTTGTGATAGTTGTAGACCCATTCTATTTTGGGTAGCTGACTTTCTCTTATGATCCTGGCTGATTTGATCTGAACTTCGATGGGGAGGACTACTTCCATCCCGTATATAAGTGAGTAAGGTGTCACCCTGGTTGGCGTCCTAATGGAGGTTTTATATCCCCATAAGGCAAATGGCGGTTGTTCATACCAACTTCTGTGATTGTGAATCATCTTTGGGAGGATGTTCTTGAGGGATTTGTTTGCTACTTCAATTGCTCCATTAGTCTGGGGCCTGTATGGTGAAGAGCGATGGTGTTGGATTTTGTACTTAGTCATCAGGATGGAGACTTCTTTCTAAAAGTGAGACCTGTTATCTGATATGATCTCAAACATAACTCTACATATGATGTTTGTCTGGATGAACTTACATACTTTTCTGAAATTTAGAATATGGTAGTAGGTAGCTTCTACCCATTTGGTGAAGTAGTCAATGACTACCATGATGTACTCATGCTGATTATAGGATTTGATGGTGATTCTGCTAATCAAATTGATTCCCCAAGTTGCGAAGGGCCATGGTGTAGTAATAGGGTAAAGAGTCACCGAGGGCAACTTCTAAAGCTTAGCATAAATTTGACATTATGATATTTCTGAACAAATTTGGTGCAGTCTGATCGCATGGTAAGCTAATAATAACCCTGATTGGTAATCTTATGGGCAAGAGCCATTCCGTTCATGTGGGGCTTCTTCTCAGCTATGTACCCATTCCATCATCTGCTGAGTTCTTCTTCGATCACGCACCTAAGATGTGCCTGATTCCACGTTCGTTTGTATAGAATGCCATCCTTGTAGAGGTAGCTTCTTAATAACTCCTAAATGGTCCTCTTGTCAGATTTAGAGGCACCTTCAGGGTGTTCTTGCTTTTCCAACTAGGAGGTCTAAATATCCCAGTACCATGGCTTACCATCGGCAAGCTAAAGATTACAGTAGTAGGCTGGCTATTGATGAATTTGTGAATGTTCAAGGGCTTGATGACCATGTCAAGGCTGGCATCAACCATGGAGGCAAGTGTTGCTAATGTGTCAGCAAACTGATTCTTGGTTCAGGGTAAGTAGTGGAATGACAATTCTTCAAATTGTTAAGCTAGCTAATCCAAGCATTGGAGGTATGGGATCAAACACTATTCTTTAGTATTTCATTTCTTAAGTGCTTGAGAGACTATCAAGACGGAGTCCTTATAAAACATTACGTGTCTAATCTGAATACTCAGAGCTGCTTCAAATCCGGCAATACAGGCTTCATACTTCGCTTCGCTATTAGTGACATGGAATGTCAACTTAATGCTGAAGGGTAATCATTCCCCATTTGGAGTTACTATGACCACGCCAATGCCATAACCCTAATGGTTTAAGGCCCTGTCAAAGTACATCTTCCACTAATCTGTCTGAATCTATAAAATCTTCTCATTAAGAAATCTGATGTTTGCTACATCGGTATCACCGAGACATGCGACTAAGTGATCTGCTATCAAACCACCTTTAATTGCTTTCTTCACAACAAATTTCATATCAAATGCTACAAAGATGGTAGCCCATTTAGCCATCTTACTATCCAAAATCGGCCTCTCCATAAGGAACTTCAAGGGACTCTCATTGACGTGAGTAGTGTAGGAGCAAAGGTAATGCTGGAGCTTAATGCAAACCCATGCCAAGGCTATGCAAAGCTGTACAATCTTGTTGTACTTTAATTCTGTTTTTAGCATTCGCTTACTCAGTTGGTAAACAACATTCTCCTTATGAGAATCTGATGCTTCTTGTGCTAGCATAGCCCCGATGGCTTCATTTGTTACTGATAAGTAGAGGAGTGACTTCCTAGGTCTAGGAGGCTAGAGAATCAGAGGATTGAGTAAATATGCTTTGATCTATTCAAAAGCTTTCTATCATTAGTCATCCCAAGTCTTCGAGGCATCTTTTCTCAGCTTCTTGAAGATTGGCCCGCAAGTGTTTGCAAACTGTGAGACAACTGATTGATTTACTGGATGCCTAAGAACCCCCTAATCTCCTTTTCTGTCTTAGGAGGTTGCATCTCGATGATGGCTTTGGAATTTAAAGGGTCAATTTTGATCCCCCTCTTGGACACCATGTAGCCTAGGTTAATACTGGATGGAGCTCCGAAAAGGCATTTAGTGGAGTTGAGCTTCAAATTTTACTATCGGAGTTTGGAAAAGAACTACTTGAGGGCAATTAGGTTATTTGGCCCATCCCTAGTGTGGACAATCATGTCATCAATATATACTTCTACATTCTTATGCATTAGGTCATGGAAGATCGTGGTGGCTATCCTTTGGTAAGTGGCACCAGCATTTTTTAGACCAAATGACATCATTTTTTAGTAGAAGGTACCCAATTCTGTGATGAACAAAGTCTTCAGTTTATCTAGCTGATTGACTGGTATCTAATTATACCCTGCACAGAGATCTATGACTGAAATCACACTGGATCCTGCCAATCTGTCAACAAGCTTGTCGATATATGGTAGAGGGAAGTCATCCTTAAGACAAGCCTTGTTCAAATCCCAGTAGTCGACATAAATTCTGATCCTACCATCTTTTTTGGGAACTGGTACTATGTTGGCCAAGTATGTCAGATAGTCAATAGCCTCGATGAAATTGTTTTCTAATAACTTGATTGTTTCTTCTTTGATTTTGAGAGAGATCTTCGATTTCTACCTTCAGATTTTCTGTTTTACTGGCTTGATGTGATCATATGTAGGGATCTTATAAACGACAATGTCTAGATCTATATTGGTCATATCGCTGCCTGTCCATGTGAAGCAATCTGAGTACTAATTGTACAGCTATGTCTGGATTTACATTGTTCATATCGCTACCTGTCCATGCGAAGCAATTTGAGTATTGATTGATGAGCTCTATTAACTCTTGTTTACAATCACATTCATGCATAATAAATTTATAATGGTGCATTTTCTATGCCAATGTTTATTTTTTCTTTTATTATTTTTATTTATTTTTCTTTTTCATTTTCTATTTTGCCAACAATCTTATTTAGGGTGGAGAAAGGGTAATAAGAAAACTAAAACTTTTTATTAGTAGTAAAAGCACCATGATTTGCATCTACATTGAGTTCTATAAAGAAGTCTCCTATCTTGGACAAGGAGGACACAAAAGACTTAGAGGACTAGGAAGATTCTGGACTAGATACTGAACTGAACTTTGACTCAAGTTCTGTTTATCACTCATGTTCAGGTCTAGGTAAAAGGAAGGTGGACTGCTCTATGCGCTCCTCTAGGTACCAATTCTGTAAAGGTGATTGGATGGGCTGTATAACGTTTGCAAGGTCTGCTTCCACTCGATCAGTAACCATGTAGAGGTCAAAGAGGGATGTCTCCATATTGTCGTCCCAACCAGTCTGGAGCTTGAAGAGAGGCTCACAGTCTTCTATTGAGAGCCTGACATCAAAGAGAAGTTTAAAACCAGGGATTAGTTTCTTAGTTAAGGGACAATACCATGGTTCTTGAAAAAAATAGTAGGGTTCTGATTCTCGTTCTTTGATAGATTAAGCGTTGAGGGTTTTGAAGTATGGGCGCATCAGAATGTCCCTTATTTCATCTCTCATTTTTGCCTTCTGCTTGGCATCTTCTGCCTCCTCTTAGTCTTCATCTGTCAACTTGAATCCAAGACCAAAAGGAGGTTCAGCAATTAGATATTCAGTAAAAGAGGTCATACAATGCTAGTTGTGGCCTAGTCCCATTCCTAGAAAGCAACACATGGTTCTCAATATATTAGCTACCATAGGGTTATTGTGGGGATCAAAGTCCATCGAAAAAATTTCTTTAATTGACTCTGCCTTGATGAATTGGACTTATTTGAAGGAGCACCTTGATAGCGAGTAGATTGCTGGTTCAGGCTGAATTTCTAATAATGGGGCCAAAGAGGGAATTTCTGATTTTCTCGCCAAATCTCCTTTCATTGTTACCACTTCATTCCCATGAGAGAACTTCAATTTTTCATGCAAGGAGGAGGCTACTGCCTTAGTCTTATGAATCCATGGCCTTCCCAAAAGGAGATTGAAGCAGGCCGGGACATCCACCACCTAAAAGGGGATAGTCATGACTGTGGGCCCAATTGTGACATCTAGCTCAGCCACACCTAATACTTCTCATCTGTTGTTGTCATATGCCCTCATTATCTGATGGAAAGGCATAAAGTCTTTAGTAGTTAGACTCAGACAATTTGCTACTTTCAAAGGACAGACATTCAGTGCTGACTCATTGTCTATTAGAACCATAGGTACTGTCTTTCCCTTGGCTTGGGCTGTGACGTAAAGAGGATCGTTGTGATATCCTCCAGCAAGGATCTGATGGTTTGAAAAATAGAGGGCCACTACTAGAGGGTTCCTTGTGATGGAAGCCACTTAAGCTTCTGGAGTTTTATTGGCAGTTGTTTGACACTAATTCATAGCTTTGACCAGAGCTGGGCGATGCAGAACGGAAGACTGAATCAATCCCATATAGAAATGTTGGCCTTAGTTTTCTTTAGTTTTTCCAAAGCCAAATTCTCAGGCTAGGTCCGAAACTTGAATTGGGCATGTCTTTGGCCAAGGTTGCTGAATTGGGTAAAGCTTTAGGAGGAGGAGGAAGGTGTTGCCTCCCGCTCTAGGTGATGACATTGATTTCCTCAAGTATGTCATTCAAGTCTATGATGCAGCATGAGTTGTTTATAATTAGGTAGATCAGGGAGGCCAAGTCAGAGTTTGGCTCCTAATGGATCATGTGGATGTTATTCTGGTGATGAGGGAGTGGGTTAGTGTTTATGTTTGATCTAGGTCGAACAGGAAGTATTTGGCCACTTTCCACTAAGTCTTGGATCTTATGTCTCAGGGTCTTGCAATCATCATTCTTGTGCCCAGGTCCTTGATGGAAAGAGCAGAAGGAGTTCAGGTTATAGTGTTTTGGAACCAAATTCGGCAAGGGTTTGTGTTCCATAGGCTGTATCAACTTACCATTCACAGCCTTCTAAAAGATAAATGAGAGAGGAACTCCAAGATCTATGAAGTTGCGTCTATCTGGTTGAGCGACTGGTCTTGGTGGGGGAGTTTATCTTTGGCCGGTCAGATTGGCCACCTCACCACCTTTCTAAGGGAAGGGTGGAACTACATAGTAACTGGTCTGTGGCTTCTTATATATGGAGGAAGAAGCTTGATCCTCTTTGATTTGGCCTAACTTGATTAGGTCTTCTATTTTAGTTGCGGTGGCAATACAAGCTCGAAAGTCTGGAAGGTACTGGGTCTTCAGATGACTTTGATAAGAAGGGAGCAAGTCCTTGACTATGATGTCAATCTGTTCCTATTCAGAAGGACGATTAACCATCTGTGCAGCTTTACCTTTCTATCTTGTGAGAAACGAAAAGAAGGCTTCTCAGGCTCCCTGTTTAGTAGTCTTTAGGTCTCTCCAGGTAATTTCAACCTCTACATTGTAGTGATACTACTAGTTGAAGGAATTACAAATCTCATCCCAGGTCTTCTTCCTGGCATTGTCCAAGCACCATAAAATATTTACCAAATTCCGACCAACATATCAGTTGCAAAATGAAACAAATCAGTTGCAAATTTCATTTTGCAACTGATCTGTGACCGAACAAAAGCACTCAAAAAAATACTCATCTCAAAAACTTTTGTAACGGATAACTTTATCGGTCGCGAAATTGCGACTACTAAATCTGTCGCAAAATTGCAACTACTAAATCAGTTGCAAATGGAAGGAAAATCGATCGCAAATTGGTAAACGCTTTGTCATGTTATTTCCATCGCAAATCGGTCGTAATTTTTCCATCTAATCTTCGGTCGCAAATTGTAATATATTGTCGCAATTCAGTCATAATATTTTCCTACGTAGTTTGAATATTGGTCACAATTCTGTCGCAATGTTGTTGTTTGAAATACATTAGTTGTTGCAAATTGGTCGCAAAGTAGTCGCATAATTATTTTAAAAATAAAAAAAATATATTTTTCAAATTTTGTGCAGACATTTTATATACCTGTTGAAAAACAACACACACACACACACACACACATATATATATACATCATCATTACAGCAATCCAAAAAACATCATAAACATAGTAAGCTACAAAAAAAGAAAGCAAAATAAATGAAAATAACAATCTAAAATGGTCCAAAGTCAAATCTATGATGTCAAACCGATGAAGTGGCTGCAGGATCTTGTGTAGTGTCCTCTAGGTTCACTGTAGTGTCTAGACGAGCGACCAATGTATCTGTAGTATCATCTACAGTGTCTAGAGGAGGAATGAAAGATGTCGCCTAAGGCACAGTAGTGGCTGACACTGGAGGATCTGGAACAGTCGAAGGATCATAGGAAGTAACAGTCACCTAGGGACCAAACGTTTGCATCACAAGTGCTCTAAGATCTGCGAATTTTCTCTCCTGGTCATCAACACGAGCTCTCAACGGACTAATATCCTCAACACTATGCTCGGGAGGTGGTCGTGATGGTGGAGCACCAGCAGCGCTTGAAGTTGAGCTGCAGTAGTACTGTGATGCCTGAGAGCTAATGCCGTACACCTTCCTCTTCTTTTGCCGCACTACTACGTCTAAGTATAAAGCTAACTCATCAACAATTGGTTGAACATCAGAAGCAAGCTAAGAAGATAGAACACGATTGCAAGTTGTACTATAATTCTCCTGAAAAATAAATTACATGCAATGTTTTTAATACAGTTGCTAGCTATAGTGAACACCTCCATTAATTGCGTGAATAATAGAAGATTATCATGATAGGAAAATGTTTCATACTCATATTAACGCCCATTGCATGCTTATCGATGAAAGTCTCTCCTTCGTGGTCCTTTGAGTGAGTGTATCTGAATACCTCTATCGATGTAGGCTCATGATCATATTTCTCAGCCTATTTCACAGTTTTATGCATAATATATTAATATGTATAATTATTCCATTAAATGTCAATGTGTTAACTTTTACTAATTTACTTACTAATATTTGAGCTATCTCTATAGCAGAGATGGACCTTCCTGTGTGTCTCAATGGTCTTGCTCCATCACCGCCAGTTTCACTACGCTTATTTTGTGCAAAGATCTCACATTTTCTCTTAAATGCAAGATCCTCCCAAGCCTTCTGCCAACTCTTCCATACCTCCTGAGATATGCACTGCTACTTCTTTCTATTCTTTCTCATCCTATAAGTGAAGGCAGAGTAGCATAGAGCGCATAATTTCTCCCATGCCACCTTAAGCATAGCCGTGATAGCCTCCTCCCATACAAAAGGTTTCTGTAAAAATAAATTATATTATTTTTACATAATGTAATTGATTATCTTCATAATTTTCAATGCATATGTAAATTAAAGAACGTCATACCCAAAACTCATCCCAGTAAAAGTCCTTCGCCTCCTGTGGTATTGCATCCCAATTATATCCATCTTGATCGAGATGTAGCTTTATGATCTTCATAATTTTCCTTGACGCTTGAGAGGATGGGTAAATACTGTGAAAAATAACAAAATTAAACATAAGTAGAAAGAATCATCAAAATGCAAACAAAACCATTCAAAAATACAGAAGTACCTAAATACTTACTGTCCGGCTATCAATCTAGGTTCTGTACGTGCCTCAGCTAAAGCTGCTAATGCAAAATAAAATAAATATATCAAAAATGAAAATAAGTACTTATTAGTGCTAATTAACAGTTATTATTACCTAGTGCAAAAGTGGATTGTGTAGCTAGTGTAAACCCTACCAATGTAGGAAATGGGAAAGAAGAAGAAGGAATAGGAGGAAATGGAGGTGCCACCAAGAGCTCAACAGAAGATGAAGCCCCCAGGTATACCATAAGGAGGAGGAGGAGGAGAAGGAGGAGGTACATGAGGTATAACTCCTCATCCACGTATGGTACTACCTAATAAAGTTGTAAACTCCTCAAACGTCGAACACATCTCCTCAAAGTGTGTATCAACAAAAAAACATGAGTTTGTGGATCCCACAGGTGCAAACATGTGTCTAAAAAAGCCCAGTCTACCAGCAATCTTCTCAGCATCACTAAAGAATCCTCTCTTGGTCCACCTTGGCATGCCATAACTGATGAATGGTTTCATTTTTAGGAAGAGCGTGTGAATTTCGGGAAAATAGGGTCCTAGGGTGCAAAAAAAAAAATGTTTTGGAGCCATAAATGAGGTATTTATAGGCTTCCAACCTCCACCAGTCAGAAAATGCACTAGCACCAATTAGGTTGTAATTGGCACCGGTATGCCTTAAAACGGTGTCATTCTAGCTAAGGCAAAGTGCCAAAATGGCACCATTCTAGTAGACACCGATGTTGATTTCAGGCTGCATGACGCCAATAAGGCTATTGAAAAAGGAAAAAAGAAGAAAAAGAGAAAAAAAAAGCCAGACTGAAAAAAAAACAGTGACATATTGGGCCTAATTTTCTCGTAGACACTCTTAAAAATTAAGCAGGATCATCAGGAGTGGCATGTCATACACCATGCATACTTATTCTGTTTAACTAACCATGATGTTTAGATCAGAACATGAGATACATGGCGATCAGCGCCAAGTCAATCAAAAGATGGGGGTGACCAACATTGACTCAATAAATAGGGCAGTCAATGCTAATAAACTCAGAAAATAGGGCTACCAACGCCAAAAATCGAAATAAAAATAGGGCGACTAGCGCCAATCCATTAAACAGGGAGATCAGCCAAGTTCATTCATAAATCAGGGTGACCAGCGATAAACTCAATCCAAAAATAGGATAATCAGTACCATTAATCTAGAAAAATAGGGGGATCAGTGCCAACCTAGCAAAAATAGGGTGAATAGAGCCAAGTTCATTCTAGAATCCAAGAAATCAATGCTAGCAATTTAAAGTCAAGGCAATCAACTCTAACTTAACCAAAAAATAGGGTGCCCAGCGCCAAGCTAGGCAAAAATAGGGCGATCAACGCCAAGTTCATTCCACAAATAGGGCAACTGGTGCCAATCCAAAAAGAACCAAGGCGACTAGTGCCAAGTCATTCAGTAATCAAGGCGATCAATGCCAAAATCAAAGTAGTAAATAGGGTGATCAACACCAAGCCAATTAAAGAACAAGTCCATCAGCACCAAGTTGATTCAAAAATAGGGCGACCAGCGCCAAATTCAATCTAGAAAATAGGGGAATTAGTGTCAATAGACTCAGTAAACAGGGCATATAGTACTAAGTTCATTCTAAAAACCAAGGCAGTTAACGCCACACTCAATCCAAAAATAGGGCAGTCAGTGCCATTAATCTAGAAAAATAGGGTGATCAGCACCAACCTAGCAAAAACAGGGCGAACAGTGCCAAGTTCATTCCAAAATCAGGGCAATCAGTGCTAGCAATCTAGAGTCAGGGCAAGCAATGCCAATAGATTTAGTAAATAAGTCAACTAGCGTCAAACTCAATCCAAGAAATAGGGTGAATTGTGCTAAGTTCAAGGTGACTAGAGCCAAAGTAATCTAAAAGGCAAGGCAACCAGTGCCCATCAGTTTAGCAAATCAAGGCGACTAGCGCCGAAAGCAAGTACGAGATAGGCAAATTAATGCAACGGATAAGTAATCAAGTATGATGTTTAGGTAGTCAGTGATTCAAAGCATTTAGTGCAAGCATATAAAATAAGCAAAACAGACATGCATAAATAAAACAAAAGATTCCATAAACAAAAGGGGTAACAAATCCTATAATGAAACACATTTGGTGCCTAAACTAGGGCAGTACTTAACCCATGTACATCAAAAGTTGCTATGTTACAAAACCCCTGCAAGTATATTCCTGTTATAACCATGCTCCTAAGTCCAAGTCACCAGTAATTGAGTTGCTGAATTAGTCAGCAGTAGTTGTTCTCTTTCTGTTTTAATTTTGTTTCAACATTCCTGCATTGTAGGAGGGTATTCCTCCATTTCCCTACTTTCTTATTATTAGTGGGAGGTTATTCCTCCATATAGAAGTAGTGCTCCTTGTATGTAGGG
>CANUEP010021436.1:0-13656 GCA_947857235.1 Jatropha podagrica
TTATTCTTCTACTCTATTATTGGTGTTCTTGCTTCTTTAAGCTTTGGGTGCCATAGAGGGGAATTTATTTAGATCTTGGATCTCTTCCAAAACTTGTCATAGAGTTCATGGAATATATTTCCATTGGGTTCCGCGTCACAATGCCTCTCATCATGATGTTAGAAGACATAAGGACAATAATTATGGAGAGAAATTACTTTAATAGAGAAGTAGTACACAAGTGGAATGATGGAGTTGGACGTAAGATAAAGGAGAAGATATAGTTAAGAAAACTTGGTACTGCAGCATGTGTGCCAAGGCCATCCAATGGCAATAATTTCTAAGATCAGGTTAGGGGAGATGCATTTGTTGTGTCACTTGCAGAAAGAGATTGTTCATGTAGGGCATGGCAACTATCAGGTATGCCATGCACTCATGCTATTGCTTGCATTCACTACATGAGATATGACTTGCTAGATTATGTGGATGAGTATCTTAAGAGGGGATATTATGAGAAGACATATATGCATGCCCTCACACCTTTAAATGGCCAAGACATTTGGCCTGCTGTTGAAGAGCCACCAATCTTGCCATTGGATTATGTGAAGAAACCTGGAAGACTCAGAACTGCAAGAATGAAATCTGCTGAGGAGGTACCAAGTGGAACTTCAAAAATGAGAAGAAAAGGTATCATGATGAGGTGCCAACATTGCTTGGAATGGGGTCATAACAAAAGAGGATGTCCCAAAATAGAGTAGCCGTCTGCTCCTAGAGATCCTAAATCTGTAAGCTATGTAAAATGGTCAGTTCATTTGTGTACTTATTAATTGCTTATAATTCTTTTTGTTTGCTATTCTATTTTAGGGAAAAGTTAAAAGGATAAGAAAAAATCAAGATAACTTAGCTTCCACATCACATGGTCCTACTGCAGCAGGTCAATCATTAACAATTGTGAGGAAGGAAATGCAATAGGTTAGGAAAGGATTTGGTGTTCATATTGCCACAGAGACTAGAAACATTTATTGCAGGGTACTCTTTTTGTTTTATGTTTGAACTTCTTGGAAATTGAGAGGAGCAAGTGCTGTGTTGTATTATTGTTAACTATAGATGATTATTGTTGCAGATGTCTGGATTTAACAAGGTGAGATATGTTAATGGAAGACAGGAAATTGCTGATGCAGCCATGAAAAAATGCAGGGTAGTTAGGAAAAAGAAAATACTCAATTTAGAAATGCTCCACCCACAACCCAACCCTAAGAACAACATGTGGAGTATGCTATAAACTCAAGTCAGCCTCCTCCCCAACCAAGTTAGGGGTGTGATAATTAGACATGCAGTATTTTGAGACTTCTAAGGAAAAATTTATAGTTGACAGCCAATGAAATTTTTTGCACATGCTGTCAACTTTGATGTTTGCATAGAAGATATAGTATTGTACATGTTACTTTTGGTTTTTGTGATTGTGCAATGAAATTGCAAATTAATTTTAGGCTTCAAGAGTAGCAGCTTTTTTTTTTTTTCTTTTTTTTTTTTTTTTTTGTATATAGTTGGATCATAGGTACAACAGGGGATATGTGAATTTAGTCTATATTGACACAGCTAATGGATGTAATATTATCAATATTTAGTCATTGATAAAAGGCATCCATACACATTTTGTATCCAAATAATATTTTGGCAATATATTAAGTCTTTTTACTGTACCTTATGTGTTATATATCATGATTATAACAGATTATTCCATTATTAAATATATTAATGTTAAAGATTATTATAACTCAAATAAAGATACATTCAAGCATAATAAATTAATCAATGGTAATTACTGGAAACCAAAGTGATTTACTTTCATCTTATAGTTTTTGTGGTTAACATGCAAAATACTTGACAAAAACACTCTTCAACAACAAGAACACACTAACACAAACTCATCTACAAAAGCCACCCATCTCTAAGACAGGACACACATACCCCACAAATCAAAATCACCATAAAAGACTTCAACATTCTGTTTTGTGATGCTAGCTTTGGCACTTCAATCTTCAATTGCTTCATACCTTCCTTCTTATTCAAGAGCTTCGCTTCCATTTCCTTCAAATTCATTTCCATTTCATTCTTTTGCTTCTCTACCATTTTCAGCTCTTCTTTAATGCCTTCTAAACGTTCATAAATTGCATTAATCACATGGTTTGCCCTAGTGGGGTACTCTTCATCATACCACATAAAAAAATTGCAACCTCTAGTGTCCTACATCTCCATACTGATGGAAAAATAAAACACTCTTCTTCATTATATATGTATGTCATAAAAATTATCAAATTAATTCTTTAAATTTACTTTCCAATTTGGGCACCTATAAAACCTCCTACTAGGATTTGTTCTCCTCCAAAAAGTCGACAAACGTGCTCGTTGCTTGCATCAACATAACATAATCGACTGGTTTGTTGTTGAATTCGTGGAGCTCGAGAGCGACATTGATTGAAGAATTGGGTCAGTAAATTGAAAAGAAAAGAGAAGATGGGGGCTTGGGTTTACAGTGAAGCTTCGAAGAAGATAACAAAAGTTTCTTTTGTTAAGATAATTGTTCAAAACAGTGTGTTTTGAACAATTAACCTGCCTGGTTAATTCTAACCCAAAGGCAGATTGTGGGTCCTACAGAATATATTAATTTAATCATTTCTTAAGGACAGATTTCATTTGAGGGTTCAATTATCACAAAGGTTGCATTTAAGGGTGCCTGGGGGGTTAATTTAAAAATATGGTGTAATTATAACAAGCCGTAAAGTTAGGGGTTTTTTTAATGGCTTACTCCAAAGAAAAACATATTAACTAGTAGGCATGGCTCGTTCAGTGAACTCCCCGATTCCAGAGTTTTAAAATTTTAAATTGGAATCAACCCTTAAGTCTTCGGTTTTGGCATGGTTTCAATGAGCCGATGGTTCGAGTTGCGGTTCCGATTCGATTCTGATATTACGTAAATTTTTAAAAAGAATTAATAAAATTTAATTTTGAATTCATAAAAAATAGTAATTTAAAAATTTCTAAATTATTATAAAATTTTAAAAGAAAGAACTTATATTAACTAACTTAGAATTATTATTACATTAAATTTATGAAATTTTACTAATTCACTAATATAGAAAATTAGAATTTTTATTTTAGGCTTGAATTAAATTAAAATTAAAAATTTTTAATTTAATTGCCTACGTATCATCTTGAAAATTAGAGGAAATCAAAGCCCATATAGTTCTTTTTTATTACAGTGAAAAATAACCTCCCAATTATTATAATTAATTTTAATCATCAATGCCACTAGTCGCCTTTAATGAGCCAGAATAATCATCATCACTTGAATTTTGTTGGTCTTGAGTTCTCAACGCCGCTCTAGTCCAATCATCAATGCATTCTTGCATTTCCACATTATTTGGAGATAATTTTGATCTCGTTGGATCTAAAATTTGTCCACTAGTGCAAAAATTTGTTCCACTGCAATAGTAAAAATTAAAAAAGCAAGAATATCTTTTGTAATTGTAGCTAAGACTAAAAAGTGATTTGAATGCTTTTTCCACCAACCCAAAATATCAAATTTTATTGGATTTTCATCTACATCATCACCTAAAAACTCAAAATCTGTACTAATATACGTCTCAGTTTTTGTGTATGAATGTAGAGTCTCCCTTATTTTTTTTTGAAATATTTTGCATGAAAATAAATTGTGTATAATGAAATTTAATGGATTGTGTAATTTGTGGATGTGATACTTGAGGAAGGGGAGGTACTAATTTATAATATTCATCATACAATTGCCGAACATACTTTAAAACATTATTAACAAGAGAAAAATTATCTATTTCAATATTAAAATATCCATAATAAAGATGAAAAAATTCTTGTAATGCAATTAACTTAAATCTAGGACAAAGAAAAAATGCAATTAAATTTAAATTAGGAATTTCAGTATAATATTTTAACCATTTAGTTTTCATCATGAATATACATTCTTGTAAATCTTCATCATTTTCATTTTCAATTATGGCACTACTTATAGCCAAACAATGAAATGAAAATAAATGGGAAGTAGGATAATAAACACCACTAAAAATTCTTATACAATTTTCAAAAACTTGCAACATATCTAATATTTTTTTACAAATAGTCCAATTGATTGGATAAAGTTGAAAATGTGATGCATGCAATTGCATAAACGAAGAAGGAATATCTTTATATTTATAAGACTCGTTCAACATTTTATAAGTTGAATTCCACCTTGTGGGAATATCTCTTGAAAATTTTTTATATTTTTTTCTATAGAAGGAAAAAAACTTTTAAATTCTTTTCTAACATATCCATGGGTCCACAAATGATTTAAAATATTTTTTATTGGACGTAAAAATACATTTAAAGTTGTTAATGAATCTTAAACACATAAATTTAAAATATGATATGCACATCTAGTGTGAAAAAATTGTCCATCAAATTTGCGTTGACAAAGATTTTTTTAATTCATTTATTGATGCCATATTCGCACTAGCATTATCAAAACCAATTGTAAAACTTTTTTTAATTAAACCATATTCTTCTAAAATAATATTTAACATGGTAAAAATATTTTGGGCGGTGTGAGATTCATCAAAAACACTAAGTGCAATAATTCTTTTTTTGAATTTTCCATTTATTGTCAATCCAATGAGAAGTAACACACATATAAGAATGAGTTTGTCATGCATCACACAAAATATCACAACATATAGCAATTTTGCCATCAAAATTTGCAAACACATTTTTTAAAATTTCTTTTTCTTCAAATAAATAGATAAGATTGTCCTTTTAAGTGTATTCCTAGGTATCTTTTTTGCTAAACGATTTAATGCTCTTTTGCAATAGTTATTAAATCCAATTTTTTCACCAAATAAAAAAGACAATTGTTCCATACAAATCATTTTAGCCATTTTAATTTTATTAGTTTCATCACTATATTTTAAAAGATGAGTATTAGGATCACCATACCATGATGACAACAATTTAGTTTGAGTTAGATAAATTCCTACCTCACTTAGATGATGTGATTTTAAATGCCTATTGAGAGTGCCATAGCCTCCTCCAAGCTTGAATGCATATTGTTTTTTGCAATAATTACATCGAACTGCATTGATTTCTCTATTATCTTGAACAATTTTTGCAAAGTGTTTCTTGAAAATATCTGATTTTGGTGATTTACCCATTGAAATATTAGGAGATGTTGCTTCTTGTTGGGGATGACGACGAACATAACGTTTCTCATTAAATTGTGGTGAAAAATCAATCAATGGATTGTTTGAATCAATTTCTTCCACATTTTGAGCAATTCGCTTTCCCTTGGAGCTTTAATGAATTGTGTGTCATATTTTTAAGTGGAATCATGATATAATTGATTAGGAAAAAAAATCATCAACTCATTATATTTATACATATTTTTTATTTATTAATTTTTCTAAACTGCCCTTTATAACAGAAAAATAATAACCATATTTTTAAATAACTTAGTAAATTATAATAAATAAATATAATAAAAAAATCTAAATATTAAGTTGCTAAACAGCTAAAGCCTAAAGGTCATTGCAATGTTTACGTTGTACTTAGAAGTTAGAATTTAAATGCTAAATAAAGCATAAACCATAAGACCCACACCGCACTCACTAGTCTCATTTCATAAATAAGTTCTAACTTGGATATATATTTAATTTGGATATATATATATATATATATATATATATCTAAATTAAAGCTAAAGCATAACTAAAGGCCATCTTACTTTTATAAAAGCTAAATATTCATTTAAAATGTATATCTAGTTCAAATCGGATCAGAATCAGTGATTAACCGACAGTTTTGGGCCGGTTCAGGTTCATATTTTAACGTTCATATGAACCTTAATTGGCCCTTGAATCGACAGTTCTGATTTAAAAAATTGAACCGCCGGTTTTAGTTCATCTACAATGCGGTCTGATTCCAGTTTGAATCGGACTGATAGCCATGCCTATTAACTGGATCTTGATAAAATAGATGATGACTTAAATCGTCTAATAAAGTTGGAACAAGCAAAAACGTCGTCATAAACTTTTTTGACAATTAAGTAATCAACACTCTTTTGTCTTAAATATATTGATGTTTGACCATAAAATAAAAAAAAGACAGAAAATGACAAATTCATATCTTGATATGGGAGTACATTTTGCATAGATTCAAATAGAAACTTCTAGCAGACAATAGCAATAGCTTTTTCAGAAAATACCAAATCTATGTTCAGCATTAGAGATCGATGTGCATCCAGAAGATATATACATATATAACATATATCATTATAATGCTTTTTCATGCACAAATAGACTACGTAATACAAAACCTTGGTTGGTGTAGCCGATGATTTTTCAGGGCTTACACTTTTGTTTTCTATAACTTTATGCTTCTTGCTTTTTTGAAATCATAATGAGCATCGAATTCCACCACTGATCCAACAATGAAATACTACATAATATTCTAGAATACAACCAAACTAGTTCAAAAATTATAACTTATTCCTTATCAACAAGCAAAACATTAATTGTAGCATGTGGAGATTCCAAAGAACTCTAATAATCTTATAGTTAATTCCTACTAAAAAAAGGAATAATCGAGCAATTATATTTTATAAAATGAATTCAAATGATATAATAATATAAGATTTTGTTCAGTCCTATCAAATTTTTTCACATTTGCCTTATTAATTGGAGTATTAAGCACCTCGCAAAAAATCCACCAACTTTTCTTTGACACACTTATCAAGTTTTTGCGTTATTTTTGCCTTTTTTTTCATACTATGATGTGAAATACTCAATCAAAGAGGATTTTTAAGAAAATAATAGTTTTGCCTCCCAACCTGTTTTACTCCATATAAACTTTTCTGAAGTTTACACACTTGTCCTGCAGTAGCTTTTGTATAATCCTCATGGGGTATCATGTAAATTTCCTCATCAAGGTGAGCGTGAAGGTAAGCATTATTAATGTCCAATTCATGGAATGACCAAGCTTTAGCAATAGCAATAGTTAAAAGCAATCTGATTGTGACTAATTTTGCAACATGAGAGAAGGTTTCAGTATAATCTAACCCAAGTAATTGATTATAGCCCTTTGCCACAAGCCTTGCTTTATGTATATCTATCTCCCTATTAGGTAAATACTTGACCCGATAGACCCATTTGCATCTTATGGGTTTATTTCCTTCAGGTAATTCAGTTATTGTCCAATTCTGATTTGTTTCCAATGCAAGTAGTTCAATTTGCATAGCATTGATCCAATTAATGTCATTTTTTGCGTGATAATATGATGTTGGCTCATGAATCTTTAACACATTAACATGAAAAGCTAGGAAGGGTTTGTCAAAAGAAACATCAAATATAGGCTGAGAAGGTGTTAAAGTACTTGAGTTCTTTGCAAAAATAAAAAAGCATCGCCATTATTATGTATATTAGCTACAAAATCTCTCATCCATGTAGGTTTTATAGTGGTTTTAGTGCCTCTTCTAACAAGTGGTGTATTATGGGACGGTAAAGAAGTTATTTGTGGTGGGGAAATATGTTGGTATGGAAATTCTATAGTGTTTGGAAAGCTATCTAGTGGTGGAGGTGCTGGATTTCTTAGATTCAAATTAAAAGGAATGATGTTGGTTCGAGATTAGGTGATGAAATAAGATTGTGGTCAGTTTGTGGTGTAAGGTTGATTTCAATATGTGTTGGTGTGGTTTCTTCAATTTGTGTATTTACTTAGTTGGGTAATGAGAAGTGTAAGTTATTGCTAGGGTCTAAATTATGAAATGGGAATTTGCTCTCATGAAAAATCACATCTCTAGAGTGGAACAAACACTTGGAATGTAAGTCAAAAAGTTTATATGCTTTATGTTGTGGTGCATAACTTAGTAAGATGAAAGGTATGGCTCTTATGTCAAATTTATGCTTGGAGGGTTTGGTATTTGTTGCATAGCATAGATATCCTATGACCTTATGGTGTTCTAAGTTTGGTTGTTTATCAAACAATACTTGAAACGATGACTTCTAATTTAATACTATTATGGGTACACTGTTCACTATGTTTGTGGCTACTAATAAGGATTCAGACCAAAACTTCTTAGGCAATCTAGCTTGAAACATAATGGACCTTGCAATTTGAAGTAAGGATTTATGTTTCCTTTCTACTATCCCGTTTTGTTGGGGAGTGTAAGGGCAGGATTTTTGATATATAATTCCTTTGGAATTGAATAAATTTGCACATTCTTTGTTTATAAAATTTTTCCTATTATTACTTATGATTTTTTAATTTCTTTTTCAAATTGGGTTTTGATGAATTGTATGAAATGTGAAATAACACCAAAAACTTGTGTCTTAGCAGTTATCATGTAAGTCCATGTTTACCTACTCAAATCCTCCACAAATAGTCACCATATAAGTTGCACCAGTTATAGAGGGAATCCTTTATGGTCCCCACAAGTCCATATGCAGTAACTCAAACAATTCACTATTGTGCTAGTAGGAAACATCAACCTTTTTTGTTTTGATAATGGACATACAGGACACATCTCCATATCTACAAGCACATTTGATATGTAATGTATTTTCTCCAAACATTTATTTAAAACATATCCTAATCTAGCATGCCATAACAAAGAGAGATGTTTAGAATGATCCTTACAAGCTGAGACAACTTTTAAAGTTTTATTTATTGTGAATGAATTGCTATTTAGGTGATAAAGGCCGTCTTGTACAATTCCAATGGCAAGGATTTCCTTATTTCGCAAATCTTGCAATGCACAATGGTTTGGAAATGAATTGACAAATATACGATTGGTTTTGGTTAGTGCATTTATAGAGATTAAATTGCATTTAAAACTAGGTATGTAAAGGACATTGTACAATTAATCATGTGGTTCAACTTTATCATTCCTATGTGAGTTACTAGTTTTGAAGAGCCATCAGGTAAATGTACCAGTTTCAATTTAGATAGTTTGGTTATGGAGTCAAATAGGGTAATATTAGGAGTCATATGGTCGGTAGCCCCTACGTCAACTATCCACTCACAAACAATTTTACTTTGCATGCTAAACTGAGAAGAATTGAATACATTACTTCCAAAACTGATTGTATTGACATTGGCTATATCCACAAAATTGGTGAGTTGCGCAAACTTTCCTTTGATTGCCTTTTGGACCTCTTATTGAATTAGTTGTCAAATCCCTTCATTCCAACCTTTATAATACTCAGCTAACATATTATTCTTGTTATCAATTGATGTATCATCTATTTGCATCACCATATGAGCTTGAGACATTGTCTTCCTCTGTTTGAGGTCTTGATACCACTCAGGGTATCCGTGAAGCTTAAAAAATGAGTCCTTGTGTGCCCTTTTACTTTGTGGTGTTCACAATATCTGTCCACTTTCTTTATGAATTCCTTCTTCATATATACAGGCTTCCCATCCTTGTAATTGTTTCTTTTATATCTAGTATTTCCTTGCACCATCATCACAGCAGTAGTTTCACTAGATTTAATGATTGGATGATAAACCTCTCTGTTTCTCTATCCTTAGTATTGTGGAATAGGCATTGTTTATGTTTGGGAAGGGATCCACAATAGAATTTGATTCTTGAAATTATCGTAACTATCACTGAGTCCTATAAGAAATTGAATCAGCTTGTCCTCGTTATCAAGATCAATTATGATCTTTGTCGCACCATAACTACAGGTAAGAAGTTGTCTCAAACATGAAAGCTCGTCCCATAACTTTTTTAGTTTCATAAAGCACATAACCACCCTCATGTTTCCTTGATTAAAGGCACTTATATCTCTCTTGATATGGTATGGCAATGGCTCGTTAGTCTCTCCAGATCTATGCATCAATTCCTCCCAAAGAACTTTAGCACTAGTTGTATACAAAAAAGCCTCTACTAACTCCTTAGAAATTGAGTTCAACATCCAAGACACCACTATACTATGAGCACGTATCCACTTATCAAACAATAAGGAGTTACTATCGGGCATTCCACACTTTCCATTTATGAACCCTAACTTATCCTTTGCTCTAAGGGGGATTATCATAGAATGACTCCAAGACAAATTATTTTGACCAGATAGGAGAACACTCACCAAACTCAGGCTAGGATGATCAAAATTAAGTAAATTGAGTGCTTAGTTATTCATTTCCACACCGGGAACTCTTCCAGCCGCTAGTTCTTCTTTGATTCTCATCTTGATTGTGACTTAATAAAAAAATTAGGTATTACAGTTATTGAAAAGGAAGGATTAGATTTTACGATAATTGAAAGAAAAACTTAGGTTTTGATGATGAGAAGTTAATTAATGGATAGAGGCAATCAGAGTTTAATAGGCTCTGATACCATGAACATACTTATAATGAGATCGAAGATGGAAGAATGAAAAAAATCTATAAATTGTATTCATGTTCTTGAGCAATTACAATCGATAATGAGAATCAAGAATATCTTTTGGTTATATACAACAAAGTAAAATAACTGCTTATTTTGACTTTCTCTGGTTATAACCAATTATATTATGACAACTGTACAATTAAATAATCTAATCTACTAAGCTGACTGACTATAATTTACAAGGTCCTACAATGTAAATGTGTGTTTGCAAGACATTATTTGTTCTCTAAACATAAATACAGATGAAATGAATCTTTTTCTTACTTACAAACCAAATCAAAAAATTGAGATAACAATAATGGAATTGAGAATTTTTTTAAAATACTATATTGATAATTTCGCTTTTATATTTCCAATTTATTATCATACACATAGAAAGAGATAATCATAGGCTTCAATATTACCATCATAATAGAAAGTAACAAAATATTTTGAAATGTAACCATAGGCTTCAACTTTAGGATCATAATATAAATCAATAAAATATTTTGAAATGTGAATCCTTCATAAGTGTAAGTTAGATGTAAGAACAAAAATGAAAGGCATTATATGAAAAAAATTATGAAACAAAACCTTTTTTCTTTTTTTGCATTTTGATTGAGACAAATACATATTCTTCTTTTCCATCTGATTTTGTTTTTTATTGTTTCCTTGCTACTTTTAGTAGATGCATTGATATTGGAAGCATATAGAAAAATAAAAAATGAAAAAAGTAGCCAAAACTACAGAGAATAACCACGTCGATAAATATGTCATCAATATAGTAAAAATTTATTGCCAAAACAACCATTAAATAACTAAGAGCACCTTGGTAAAAAAAATAAATTATGAAAATGCTTGAAGAATATTAAAAAGTGAAAGGGAAAAAAAAGTGAAAAAAGGAACTCACTTTCCCTTCTTATCAGTGTCAATGTTAATGCTATACTTTGAAATTTGCTCTTGTATTAGCATCACCTGAAAGCGATTCATAATGTCAATATATGCCAATAAAAAAAACTAATACATTTAGTTTATTGATGTACCAAAAATCTGAATAAGAATCCACTAGCAATGTCACATATAAATACTAACAAATTTACAAAAAAAAAAATTAGGGAAAATTTGCCTTTACAAAAAAAGGCACAAATTCTAAAGCCTAATTTGTAATAGTTTAACAGATCATCAACTATAATTTCACAATTTTCTTAATGCAAAAAAATTATTAAAAAAGGATATAATCAAAAACAGATGTGAGAAAACTACATTTATTTGCATGATGTTCAATTGATTTTACTAATATAATTTATTTCTATGCATTTATCTAATAAAGCTTTTCAATTTAATTGTAATACTAATATTATATTAAGTCAAATGCAATTTAGTACCAAAAATTTGAAAATAAACCTATAATTTGTAAGGATTAAAAACTTAATTTCATTACTAAAACTCTATAACAATATAAAAGAAATAGAGAAAAGAGAATGTGTACTTTCCATCATTTTAAGATTGTATAATCTTGGAAAGTGAAATCAACTTAGGCATCTTTAAAACCACCTCTTACTAAGAGGAGAAAACCTCAAAACTTTAGAGGCCTTACTCTAAGGGTACTTCATATCCTGTCATCGCACCAATTACCCTAGCTCTTTAGATTTGATAATATCAGTTGCCTCAAAATATCACAAATATAATAACACAACACAAATATGCATAAACACATTTAAATTATCAAAAGCTTTTTCATCTTGAAGCTTGTTGATTTCCTCTTACGATTCTTCTCTTATTGAGCACAACATCCTCATCATTATAAATCCTATGCCCTATCAAATTTCTTGGAGATGACCTAGAATTTAAGTCCATTTTATCGAGTGAAAAATCAATAGCAGTATCTCCGCTTGCAGATCGAGTTGCTTACTATTAGTGGTTACTGCACTTGATAGTAGCTTTTGTTACAGAATACGGTCATTGAATAGAGCAAAATTGCAAATAATAGATTGAAAAAATAATAATGAAAATAAAGAAGGCATAGATTTTTTACGTGGAAAAACCCCTAAATGATATAGGTTAAAAACTATGGGCAAGGGTAAAAGAATTTCACTATAAGAAATTAGAAATTACAACTTCTCTCAATTTAACAAGAAGAAACAATGAAAATTTCTCTTGATAAAAGGAAATAACTCTCTTTAAAACTCTCTAACTTCTCTAGTTGTAGAATGATTTTGGAATGAATTCTACACTTAAGCTAAGGCCTATTTATAGTTGAGCTTCAAGGACCAAACAATAAATAATCCCTTCATTTAGGGATTAAAAAAATAATTTTTCCTTGTCAAATTTCAAAGGAGGAGCCTAATTTTGCACTTAATTTTGACAATTCTTGGTTGGTGACTGCAAAGTTTGAATGCCAGCCACCCACCTTTGACAACAATCTCCTACTTGAAGATTTGATAAGGATAATCATATTTTCGCACCATTCTTTCAACCTTGCACTTTCCATTCTGCTTACGTCTCTATTAGCCCACAAGAGGATTGAGACCATGCAAACTTATTCGTGTGGATTGCCTTTGTCATGAAGTCTGCTATGTTAACGTTGATATGGATTTTCTGCATATCTACAGGTCATTCTTCCACTTTCTCATGAACGAAGTGATATTGGACCCTGATGTGTTTTGTTCTTGAATGAAATGTTTGATTCCTTGTAAGATGCAACGCACTTTGACTGTCACAAAATAAAGAGACACACTCTTGTTTGTGCCCCAGCTCCTCCAATACTATTTTTAGCCATATTGCTTCTTTACTGGCTTGCATAGCTGCTACATATTCTGCTTTCATTGTTGACGTAGCCACAACTAATTGTTGTTTTGAAACCCAACTTACAGCACCAGCAACAATTATAAACACATAACCCGTGGTAGATGTGAACCCCTACCCCCCGGATGCATGGCATATGGCATGATGCGTATGCAAAAGGATAGAAATGCACTTGATGTGAGAGTCGCCACCTGGTTTAATTATTTTAGGGTAAACTAGGAAAACCCTAAGTGACTCCAATTTTAATTAACCTAATTACTAGATTAATTACCCAATGGTTAAGGCATGGTGTGCAAACCCGAGATGGATCCCGAGACTATGTGTGAATACTCAAATTTTGAGGCTCAAAAGGCAAGTTTTGAGAATTCTCCGGAACGAGAAAAAACTAGAAGGTCTGTCGGCCGCAGCGGTGGCAGCCGCCCTTAACGGCGGCGTTAGCC
>CANUEP010021457.1:0-21674 GCA_947857235.1 Jatropha podagrica
TGTTTATATATATATATATATATATATATATATATATATATATATATATATATATATATATATATATATGATATTGTTAGGACCAGCGCGTTCTATATAGTAGTATCGAAGCATTACGCAAAAATTTATAAAATCATGTAAAAAAGTAATAAAATGATCGACAATTACATTATGAATATTCAAAAGCATTTTAAAATCTGAGATTAAATTTATGTACAAAAAACCGTTTAGAAATTAATCTTTACTAGCAAAACATATATAAGTACCTAAATAGGTTTTTGTTTGAAATATATGTTTTTATTTTCCAAAAAATAAATTAAATTAAATTTATGAAATTAGAATTTCGATTAAATGGAAAAATATAATATACATATAAAATATAATCAGATCATCAATGCTATTTGAAAGGAGTATATATATATAAATTGTAAAAATTTGTTGAATATCAATTAAACGGGTAATGGGTAGTGAGTATTCGTGTAATAGAACCCAATTAAAACTCGATAAGGCTATTAAAAAACTTTCTGAATCCATCCCACGCACAATTAAAATTCGCTAAAAGCATATCAGATCTTATCCAGTACCTACAAGGTGAAACAAAATTGTTATCCCAAATAAAAATATGCATTCTCATGTAAGTGGCGAAGCGTATCACATATTTCAGTAAAAGTCATGTATGCAGGACCTATATTAAAAAATGGAAACACAATACTTTAGTGTTTTTCAATGATGTAAATAATTTTCTTAATTTATATAATTATACCACGAAACATTGGAATTGCTATAACAAACAGCATAATATAAGTGACATAAACAACAACAATAAATAATTATTATTTTTTTAATAATTAATTGGACTTTTGTTTATCTAATACCAATTATGCAATACACAGTTGTCATTTTTTCTTGGTTGATATCAATAATATGGGCACATCATTCTAATAATACTGTTCAATTAATCATCATATTATGTGTGCAATAGAATTGTGAGTTTATTATTTCTAACATTAAGTTGAAGCAAACCACAGTGTACAATATTTAGATAAAAACAAGCAAAACCAACCTGCACTATGTTATAGACAGTACTATTACTATAATTTTATTTTTCAAAATCTATTTTATTAATTTCTTCTAAAAAAATTAATAAAATAAATTTAAAATTATCATTTTAAGAAATTATACATAAGTAATAATGATTTTTATTTCATGAATACATATAAATTAGCGTGAAAAAATTTGTTCTATTAATTCCACAAACTTTTTTATATTTTTTGATGTTGTAAACTATTTTTATAAAAAATATGAACTTTGACATTTCAGAGATTTTGTTGTAAAAATTATTGAGCTTTTAAAAAAATATTTCATATTTAGAAATTATATTAATCTAAGGCAACAATAGGCGTTAATTATCCACTAACTTCACATCTATTTGTTTATCAATATTATATTTGTTTACTTAATTGGAAAAAGGAAATTAAACAATGTGGAAGTGAAAAAAAGATATCATTTGTGTATTGGAAAATAAATGTCTAATTCATCTCCAAAAGTTCAAGAACCACAGTCTCTTCATGTTTATACTTTTTAGAATGCGCGGTGAATAATTACTTTGGCAACCACTCTGTATGACAATGCAAAAAAAGAGAAGATTTTACAAGTTTATTATCAAGATAAAAGAAAGAGGGTAAAATGGGAATATAATAAAATTAAAATACTTTATAAATGGGATTTTACATGGACAATAAAATTTGGTTCAACTTTAGAGTGTGTGTATATATATATATATATAAAGTATATATATATATTTGACAAACGGAAAAATAAAAATAATATGAAAACGATATGTTTTTTTTTTTTTTTGAAAAATTACTCTTATTGTGAATAGTGTTTTTCATTTCGGTACATATGAGAAAGGGCAAAATGGGAATAATATAAAAAATGAATTCGTTTTTGTGAAAAAACACTATTATTGTGAATAATGTTTGTGGGTTGAGTTTTAGTATAATACAAGCTAACGACACTACCCACACTTTGTTGCGGGATTGACTTTTAACATTTTTTTCATTTAAAATTAATTCTATTAATTTAATAAGTAATTTTATTGATACGATTGCTCTTTATTATGTACTCAAATTTTTATATATATTTTTTCACGGAAAAGGTATATTCATTTCATATATTTTGTTTTACTACTTTTTATTACAAAAAATTATTAAATTTTATACTAAAATTTCATTTTTGAGTGTTTAGATTATTGGATTTTTCCTTTTCAAAATAAAAGCTGTTGGTATTTTAACTACCAAGCAATTTAAAAAAAAAATTTTAAATACCTATCATAATATTTTACTTTTATCATTGAACAAATACATAGAATGTATAAAAATCCAAAAAAAAGTTAGTGCTAAGTAAGGATATTAATTTGCTTAATATTACAGTGGCAAAGAAATATAAAAATGCTAAAGCACATATTTGGTGAATTGGATATTTTGTAAACTCAAATGCTATAAAAATGTAATTATATATCTTTAAAGTAAGTTTACTGATATCTATATAAATAAAAAAGATAAATTGTATTTTATTAATCAGAAAAAGTAATTGATCAGAAAAAATAAATAACTCATTTATTTGTATTAAATTCAATAATATTATAATATTATAATTGAAAATTTTATATTATTAGTTTAATTATTTTTTATTAAATTATATAATAATATTGAATTTAAATGAAATAAAAGGAATTATGTATATTATATATTTGTTTGTTTAATTTTGTATCCAAACCAGCTAATATTATATCCGTATTAAACTTTAGATTATAATTTAATTCATTATTTATAAATGATACTCCAAACTTGGAATGAGTATGAAAAAATTAATGATATGTCTTATTCTTCGAGTTGTTCCATTGCAATATATGTAATTTATTATAGTAATTGTAAAATTACATTTGAATAGTGAAATCCATCCAAAGAAGTAAAAGTAAAAAAAACTTTTAATAAAATATTGGCTAAAATATAGCGTTCAAAAACAAATCCTTCGCTCCAATTTCACAAATCAGATAATGGAAGATCTGAAAAGATCATCTTTGAAGTTCTTCTCCGATCAACAACTCTGCTACGCCGATATCCTCTCTCCATCTGAGGTAAACGTCACGATTATTATTTCCGGCATCTCTCTCTATTCAAAACTGTTTGTATCAGTAATTTGTTTTCCCCCTTCTGAAAAAATAAACCAGGTTCGAGCTAGGATAGAAGTTGCAGTGTTGAATTTTCTCAGGATCTTAACTTCTCCTCATCCTGCAATCTCTGATCTTCCTCTGGTACCATTTGCAATTCAGTTATTGAAGATTAAATGAGCTTTTTTTCTGATTCAATCTAATTTTTGAAATGAAACAGATAAAAAGGAAGTCAAGTAATAGCAGAGTAAATCGAGGTTTGATGACTGATCTTTCATGGATTTTTCTCTCTCACTCGTTCTGCACAAGGTCTTTAAGGAGAGCCAATGCAGCTAAAGCGTTTGTTAGAGGTAATTATCAAAATTACCGGACTTTTCATTTTGAACTGATTTTTTATTTTCTAATTAATTAATTAATTAATTTTTTTTTTTTAAATTTAGTATGGAAGGTGATGGAGCTGTGCTTTCAGATTTTGATTCAAGAAAAGAGAGTTACTCAGAGAGAGCTCTTTTACAAGTTGCTTTGTGTTTCACCTGATTATTTCTCATCTCAGTTTCAGGTTAATAGGACAATCCAAGGTCTTCTTTCTTCTCTCCTAGTTTGTTCTTTCTCAATTTTTTAGAATATTCATAGTTATATTGTACTGTATATGTCACAGATGTTGTAGGATTGCTTAGGTGCAGCCGTTACAGTCTTGGAATCATGGCATCTAGCAGAGGAATTGTTTCTGGGCGGTTGTTGCTGCAGGTGGCGGCACCTAATTTTGTTCTCCATTCTGCTTTTAGCTAAATTCATCAAAATGTTATGGAAGCCATAGCTGCATGTTTTTGTTTTTGTTTACTTATTAAATATCTTATAGGAGCCAAACCAAGAGGTTGTGGATTGTACTGAATGTGGATCTTCCGGGTATGTCATTTCTGGTGACTTGAATTTGTTAGACAAATTGGTTTTGAGAACCGATGCGCGGTACATCATTGTAGTAGAGAAGGTATTAAATTTGTCGTAGTTTATCAATGATCAAGCATAAGACGGAATACCAGTTTTTAAATTATAACAATCTTAATTCTTTTGTTTTGCAGCATGCAATCTTCCACCGGTTGGCTGAGGATCGCATCTTCAATCAGATTCCAAGCATTCTCATTACAGCTAAAGGTTACCCTGATATTGCCACAAGGTATCTCTGTCTCTATCTCTTGAGCACTTGGCAATACTTGAAACAGCAAAGGACAAACTGGTATGGCCTATTTGTTTTAGTTTGCTTCGTTTGATGTTTAGATTGCTATATATATAGGTTTCTTCTTCACCGAATCAGTCGCTTGTTCCCTGAACTGCCCATTTTTGCAGTGGTTGACTGGTACTGATGATGACCTTCAACTCTTTTTAATTGCTATACTTTTATACAACAGATTGTCAATTTGAGAGAGAATTTCTTGAAATATTTTACAGGAACCCAGCAGGGTTAGCTATAGCATGCACCTTCAAGTTTGGAAGCATAGGGATGGGTTTGGAGGGATACAGATATGGTGCTTTTTGGCTACTGTGATTCAAAATTTTAACCTTTCTCTCCCTGTTTAGGAGGCTAGCAGTTCTCATTTATGCTAAAACTGCTTTTTCCTCTCAGCATGTAAGGTTAAGTGGCTGGGACTTCGAAGGGATGACCTATCGTTAATACCTGAAGAAGCTCTAGTCCCATTGAAGCCACGGGATCTGCAGATTGCTAAAAGCTTGATGTCCTCGGAAATTTTACCGGTACAATTTTACTTATATCTTTATCATCTTACACCTAATTTTGTTTGGATTGCCAAAAAAGAAAAGAACATCTTAACATGTCCGTCTGTTTCTTGACAGGAGAACTACAGAGAAGAACTAGCATTAATGGTTGAAAGTGGAAAAAGAGCAGAAATTGAGGCTTTATTCTTCCACGGATATGATTATTTGGGAAAGTACATTACAAAGAAAATTGTGCAAGCCAACTACATCTAAGACCAATATAAGAAAAATTACCCAACAACCCTTTTGATCCAGTACTATGTGCATTGCGTTATTAATTTTTTTTAGAAAAAAAAAACACTAAAAAATGCAAAAAAATTTCAAATAATAATAATAATAATAATTATTATTATTAAGATATCCTGAGGCTAACTTCCTTCAATCTATGGTATACAACCTAGGGCCATAATGACCTCCATTCTTTAACATATTACAAAACTGAATTGCTTCAACGTACCATAAACAAGAATCACATAAAGCAGTGTTATCTTCAAACTCGTCATCATCCATTGTCCATCCTGATCTTCTCACTGTAGATAAAGAGCCCAATGCCTTTTTCTTACAAATACAAGTCCACCTTTCATTTTTAATCCTTCTTCGCAAATCCATTCCAACATTAAAAGTTTTCACCCAAAAATATGGAAAAATGTTTTGTACGTTCTTTCTACATTCAGTAATAACCAAACTTAAATTTGATCTTTTAAATTTATTGGAAAGTAGATTTAAACCCTCTTTTCTCCATTCACCACCATAGCATGCCATGATTACACCATATACATAATTAGCTTCTACGTGTCCTTTATCTGCAGCATTTTTCAGCAACTCAAGACCAGAATCTGCAGGTTTCAATTTCCCAAAATAATCAATCATGCCTTGTCTAAACAATGCTTCTGGGTTTCCACTTTTCTTGCACTTATCTAAAAAAGATGAGACACCAATCTTCCAGGGGATTATTGGTATAGAACTCAGAGACACATACTTGTAGAAGTAATCTTCTGTTGATGCTTCCAGGAATTTTTTGCAACTTATTTTTGCATTGACGAGATCAATCAATGATGCAGAGGCTACCTGAAGAAGAATTTCAGTAAGAATTTCTTTTGGAATATACTTTAATCTGTAATAATCAATCTTTCTTCTCTGATTCGTTGTAGTTCCCCTCTTCTTCTTCTTCTTCAAAACACCCATTGGTCTAAATAAAAAAACAGAACTGGAGTCGGATAATGTTTGGAGCTATTTAAGTTCCATGAATATATAGGATTATGTTGTTTTCCATCTCCGTCAAGGATTTGTTTTGCCTAGTCCTGGTCCTGCAAGGATTGGTAGCCTCTTTTTCTTTTGCAAATATGAAGATATATCCTAATTTTATATGGATTCCAGAACTTTTCTTCACAATTATTTACCAATTGAGAATAATGGTAAATCTTCATAATGCAATTTTTTTTTTTACGATTTTGTACATTTTAAAATTAGGCAATTAGTATCAAATAACCAGAAAATGCATAATTTTAATTTGTTTTATTATCTTCCATTTTTCAAAAAAATAACTAAATGAAAGAATACTTAGGTAGTCTTTTGATGCATAGGGAAAAAAAAAATCCTAACTTCTATAATACAAGAATTCAAATTATTTAAGTCTGAATTTAAATTGGCTTTCCTGGGAAAGCAAAGATAGAGACTAATGCAGTTAATTTCCCGAATCACTTACGGCTAAGGTTTTTATGGTCGATATTTTGTAAGGTGCACTTTTTTAGAAGCAAAGTTTGGCCACTACCCAATTTTTGTTTGGCAGAGCATAGAAGCCGGCTCAAAGTCCCTCAACTCGTGTTGAGCTAAGATGAAGTTTAGCTGAGGCCATCAGCTTTAGTAAGTCTCTCAATTCGTTGAAGGCAAAAGGTTTGGCTAATACCCACCATGACCGAGTCCTAAAATAATACTCTGTTTTCTTTATTTAAAGAAATTTTTTTGGGTGTATTTTTTATATAGAGAAAATTACTCTAATTAGTAATTTTGAAATGCAAGCAAAGTTAAAAAGACTAGAAAGCTCGTGAATGTATGTATTTTTTTAAGATTGAAGCTCCACAATCAAGAAAAGTGATAAACATAAACTTTCTCAGCATTTAATGCACGCGTGTTTCAAGGGACAAGTTATCAATTCACTTTTTCATTTTGTTTTATCGTAATAGTGGCTATTTTTATAAATTTAGCCACATAAATACAAAGTCAGCCCTTATTTTATAAATTTGATGAATATATGTCTGTTTTTATCATTATAAATTTGACTACAACTATTGATGTCAGGAACAAATGTATGTTATCCTTGAACTGGGAATCCAAAGATAAAAATCATACACTAAAGGAGCCAGCTACTCTTCCAAGAAAGGCTAATAGAATGTCTTCAGTTGCAGATAATAATGTTGATATTCTGAAAAAATTAGACGCAATTATTACTCTTTTGGCCACATTAGTGGAAAAGATAGAAAAAAACAGTAAGCAAACACAGAAAAATAGTGCACAACCTGAAGAGCTACAATCTTCTATTGCTGATTTGAGGCAATTTCACTAAGGAACATGTTAGTGTTCTGAGATTCCTAAACACCTACTAGAGAAAAAAGTTGCAAAAAAAAAAAAAGTAAAGCCCGTGTTCAAAGGTGGTGATCGTCAAATACTCGTAGACTTATATGAGATCCAACCTCTTACATAAGTACCATAGACAAAAAAAAAAATTTATTGACTCTCAAGATCCTTTTAAAAATGATGAGATAGGTGACACAGTAGGAAAAATTGTAAAGGATACACTTGCTGCTATTAATGTTGATATAAGTAAGAATGGTGACAATCAATAGGTTAATGTAAACTTTTATTGTCATAATTGTGCACTTTTTGATTATCTTTTTCCTTTTTGTAAGCCACTTAGTAGTATTTTATTTTTAGTAATTGCGCACTTTTTAAAATTCTTATAATGGTTATACTGTGTTGAAAGCCACTGAATGCCCATTTGTTTTTAGTATTTGTGCACTTTTCAATTTGTTTTTTAGTATCTATGTTAGTTAACGATTGTAAACATCTATAGGCCACTTTGTGGCCTTTTAATTATTAGTTGTGCACTTCTGAAACCATGTTGTGGTCATATTTTTAGTACTTATGCACTTTTTTCAATTGTTTTTGTTTCTCTGTTTAAGTTAACGGTTGTAAATTCTGTGAATTACTTTATGGCTTTTTAATTCATTAGTTGTGCATTTTTGTAAAACATTTTGTGGGCTTATTAGTCTTCGTTGTGCACTTTTTCAAATCTTTATAATGGTTATACTCTTTTATAAGTCACGTTGTATTCTTATTATTATTAGTTATACACTTTTAAAATGTGAAGTTGTCACATTTTGCTATATTGTGCGGTTTTTTGAAAAGTTGTGCCTTCAAGTTTACACTAAAAATTGGATTTTAGTGCCCAGTTTTAAATTAAATCTTATTAAGAGTTTTGAAATTAAAACTTAGATTCTATTTCATTTTGGCCACAATATATTGTGTTTGGGCATTACTTTTTGAATTTCATTTAAATTTACAGAAGCCAAATTTTGCTTTTAATTTTGAATTTTAACTAAAAAATTATTCAAGTTTAAATAAGTTGGGGCCAAAATTTAAGTTTTTCCTCTATTTTCACCGAAAATTTTGGATATTTGTGGTTTTCAATGAATAAGTTCAAAAATATGGTATTTAATTTGGATCCATATTTTTTTTACATTTTTGTACATGTATTATGTAAAATGTCTTTGTTATAATAAAATCAGATAGAGTTAATAAAAAAGGTTGAAAGTGATGCCCAAATGATGCAAGTATGCAATAAATGCACTTATTGGTATTGTCTTTGTGTTAGCTGTTATTTTCATAATTAATGATGAAATGAAGAGCATTTTAGGGAGAAAATTTAATTTAACTTTCTTAATCTAAGTGTTTTTTCTAATTTCTCCAAATAAAGAGAATAGAGGGACTAAAATAATATTAACCTTAAATCTTATACCTAAAACCTAAATCCTTTTATCTTTTTTTCCTTTTATAGCTTAAGTCACATGTGCGGGGAAGCTTGCTTGCTTGTTTTAGTTTAGTTAGTCTAAAAGGATAAAGTTTTTTTTCTTCCCTTAATAAAATCATTTAACTTGCTTTTATATATAACTAGCTTTTTTGCATGTGCATTAGACATATTTGCACTTGTTAATTATACTCGTTATTTATTTTTTTGTTATATAATAATATTTTAAATTGATGAAATAATTTAAATTTGATTTAAAATTGAAATTTAAAGTAAAAAAATCTAACTATCATTTACTCTTTTAATATTTTTTTAATTCTTTAAATTCTTATAAGGGATAAAGTATATTTACTAATTTATGTTCCCATTAAATCAATTAACATGTATAGATATGATTTGTACTTACTAATTTAATACACCAGAACTGCAATACAGTTTTATCCCAACATAACCAATGCATTAGTTTTTATTTTATGCAAATAATAATATCTAATATTTTCAATAATTTTTCTTTGGCTGTGGATCATTCTAGTTTAAAATAACATATTTGATTCAAGATAATGACTTCCTATAGGAAATATATAAAAAAATTCTATTAATTTGCAAATAGAGAGAGTTAAAATATAAAATCAATACATGATTTGTAAGCCCCCTCTCGAGCACCGTGGCTCAGAACCACTGTGTGGCGTTTGACTGGACGGTCCCATTGGTCAGTTCGTCATGGAAGAAATTGAAAAATGTCGAGACTGGTCGGAACCCTATTGTGGTATTTTTTCGGTTCATTTTAGTTAAGCCCTATATGTGGCTAGGTGGTCTGATTAATTGATCTGATTATCAATTTTATCAGTTTTAAGGCTTTGCTTAGTGCTTAAGTAATGTCTGGTTAGCTCTTTGGAGCGCTTTTTATTGTGTGTGGTGTGTGAGAGTCGCCACCTTACTTTGTTTTTATTTTTGGAGAAAATATAAGGTAAAAACCCTGTATTTGACTCCGATATTGTATGCCACAATGGATAAAAATGCACTAGCCTCGAATCATTAGGTTCAGGGACTAGGTTTTCGGTTTGATTGCATGGATCAACAGTTTGGGTTCAAATTAATAATCAAAAGCACGGTTTTGCATGAATGTCAATTTATCAATGCATGGACATACTCATAATGCATGTCAATATCTGGAATATAGTGTATTAAAAGCAAGCAATTGAAATAAAGGTGTGTCTTTCAGAGGGGAGTCTAACTCTAGCCTCATTTTCGAGGAGTGTTACGTTGTGTAACACATTCCTCTAAGTCCTGACTGGTCAGTTTGGTCGGGGGCCCACTACCTAGGCTGAAATCCGTAGGTATGCCTTTGTACCTTGTTTGTATGAGGATCAGAGCGCATGAAGTTCTACCATCGATCAGGATGGTAGGGTTTCGAAGGTGCCACTATTAGAGTGGGCTTACTAGTTTGTTGGCTGATTCTGAGCTTAGTTTTGAAAACTGGTTTTGTTGTTTTGCCGGACGAATCGAGCGTAGCTTTTCGGACGGACCGAGCTTAAAGCATGCATAATGCTGGCTAGACTGAGCTTGATAGTTGATAAGGTGCCAAATGGACCAGGCTTAATCGACAAAGTCTAAGTTGAGTAATTATACCCTCATGATGTGGTCTGATTGCAGCTCCACGGTTTGTTGTTGACTAAGGAGGTCGAGTCTTCCTCTAATATAAGCTAAGGTAGGGCACAAGGACCCATATATTAGTCTTATAATATTGTTAAATGATGAATTATTAATCAATCGCAGAAGAAAGGAGCAAAAAAAATAGAAGTTGGTACTTCACAAGCAGCAGCTAGTTCAGGACTTATTGAGAAGTCGATGTTTTACTCCATTGCTTGAGTCGCGATTATGCCTATTCCTAATCCTAAATGGAATGTAATGATGAAGAGATCCTAGATTTAATTAATAATTAATCACCTAACTAGTAGCTTTTATCTAAGGACGGTCAAAGTGTGAGTGAAAGTCGAAAGGATCAACTTTTGAGAACCGAGTTGGGCTTTAAACTCAATTATCGAAGATGAGCAAAATAGAACTCTTTGTAGTAAAATTGTAATAGAGAGTATGAGAATTGTAGATGCTTGAGAAGTGCTCAATCAAGTAATAAGAGGTGCTAGAATGAGGGGAGGGGGGGAGTGTCCCTTTTATAAGCAAAGGGGGTGGTTGAGTTGGCTTGGTCGGCACCGACCACCCCTAAAAATGGCGCCCAAAATCTCTTTTTCGGTGCCGATGGAGAGTCCTAGCGGTAGAACGGCGCTGCTGTCGGGGTGATCAGCGCCATTGTTGAGCTGGCCGGCACCAATCAGGGCAAATTACTAGGATATCCCTCCCCTTTAGCTTTTGGGAGTCCGTTGAAGGCCCAAATGATGTTTGATTGAGCTAATTCTCACGCTGTTGAAACCGTGGCAAAATTTCCTAGAACCTTGTGCTATATCATGATCAACAGTTTGCCCCCTGTAAGAGATCAAAGCTAATCAATGTCTAGTCTTTTGGATAGTGATTTCAACAATTGTGAAAGTAAATGTGGTTTGAAAACCATACATGGAAGTCCGTGGCAATTTTTAGAACATGCTGTGCGAGTTTTGTCTAATTCTGAGAAAATTTTTCTGGAGTTGATCCAGTCTATCTAGTTTTTTAGGGCTTGTCTGCAGTTTTCTATTAGATCAAAATGTATAAATGAATCTAAAATTCTATTATGAACATTTTGACTATGATCATATGTTGATCAGAATTTGGATGAGTCCCGAAAAGTCTGCTCTTTCGGGCAGGGACAAGGCTCGTCCTCCTTATTTTCTATAAATAGAGGAGGGGGTGACCTCATTTGTCACACCTCCTCACTTACTTCCTTCTCTCATTTTCTTAGAATTTTCTGAAGATTGTTTATGTGGTATGGGTTTTGAATCCCCACTTACCCCTTATTCTCTACTGAGCGAGTATAGGAAGGGTGAAAATGAGTCCCCGCTTTTGCCAAGAACCTCTATTATTGCTGAAACTTTCACTAGCAATCCTGTCTCTCTTTCGATTATTAGGGCTTCCTTAGCCAGTTGGTTTCCTATCTGTCTTATGCCAGCATTTCAAAATAAGGTTAGCTTTGTCACTCATGAGGGTACAAAGAACCTTAAGGTTCTTATGACTGTTCTCGAGGCGTGGCCAGACTTTCCTATGGATCATCCAATAAGTTTTCAAATTACCGTCCTCCTTTGATCAATTTCGAAAGAATTGTTCCCTGACCTAGTCAGTCCTTCCTATTTTATAGGCCCCTCCCTATTGGAACAAGGAGATATCTGTTGTCCTTGGCCAACTCTGAGTTGCACTGTTAGAGACACTCACTCAGGAGGGCTACATCAATAAGGAGTTGAAGGCAAAGAGAGGAAGAAAGCGCCCTTAGCCTTTCTCTTTTCATTTTTTTGCTTTAGAACTTTAGACAACTATAGACTCTGGCAACCACTTTTGATACGTATGGGCTAGGTGTTGCCCCAGTTTGGGCACCAGATATGCTTATCATAGGATCTGTTACCCCTTTTATGCTTATTGGACTTTTATTCATATATTTACTCTACTGAATGCTTTAAGTTTATGACTTATGCTGATCACTTGATCATCATACTTGATTGCCTGCGTGTTGCATTAATTTGCTTGTTTTGCCTTTGGCGCTGGTCGCATCGTCTAGCTGCGTTGGCGCTAATCGCCCTGTTTACTAAATTGGTAAGCACTAGTTGCCCCCTATTTTTGGCTGATTTGGTGCTGGTCCCCCTGATTTCTGGATGAGTTTGGCACTGGTTGCCTTATTTTCTAAGTGGACTTGGCATTGATCGTCCTATTTTTCTAAATGAACTTGGCGTTGATCGCCCTCATTATTCTGACTTGGCGCTGATTGCCCTCATTTTGTCTAATTTAGCATAAGTTTCCCTGATTTTGGATGAGTTTGGCACTAATCCCTTATCTAGTTTTTGAATTGGCGCTAGTCGCGCTGTTTATTGAGTGGACTTGGCGATGATTGCCCTATTCTTTTGAATGAACTTGGCGCTGATCACCTTGATTGTTCTAACTTGGCACTGGTTGCCTTGATTTTTGAGTTGACTTAGCACTAGTCGGCTTGGTTTTGGATGAATTTGGCATTGATCGCCCTAATTTCTAAATTGAATTTGGTGTTGGTTACCTTGTCAGCTCGTGTTCTGATTTGAAAATCATGGCTAGTTAAACATGATAAGTATGCATGATGCATGACATGCCATTTTTTATATTCTAGCTTAATTTTTGAGGAAGTGTCCATGAGAAAACAAGGCTCGACGTGCCAAATTTTTTTTTAGTCTAGCTTTTCCTCTTTTTCTCTCTTTTTTTTGTCTCTCTCTTTCTTTCTTTTTAGTGGCATGTCGACATTGTTCTTCCTGAAATTGACACCGTAACCTCCAGATCAGTGTCATTTTGGCACTTTGCCCATGCCAAAACAGTGCCGTTTTGGGGGATACCGGTGCTGATTATGGCCTAGTCAGGCTTGCACATTTTAGCTGGTGGAGATTGATGCTTATAAATACCTCATTTATAGCTCGAAAACTCTTGTCATTTTGCACCCCGAGGCCCTATTTTCTCAAATTTCACACACTCTACCTAAAAATGGATTCATTCATCAGTTATGGCATGCAAAGGTATACCAAGAGGCTAAGAAAAGTGGAGAAGATCAATTTAAGCCGGTACGTTATGACTTCTTTGGTGATGCTAAGAGGTTTACCAATGGACCGAGCTTTTTGGTATCCCTATTTGTACCTGTGGGATCCATAAACTCATGTTTTTCGATTTGGTACACACTTTGAGGAGATATGTCTGACATACGAGGAGTTTGCAGTTATTTTGGATAGCAGTTCTAAGAGGGCTCCGGTGGCTACATCAATCGGGACTGGTTTTTTTTAGGAGCTTCATGAGGATGCTTAGTCTCTCTGTGATAAGGGCTAGGGAGTTGGTGGTAGATCAGATGGATTTATCCGGGTTAATGGAGTGGTATCTAGATCCACTCAGGTTTGGTGACCTAGAGCACCACAGGTTTAGTACTTAGGCTTTGGTTTTCTATCTAGTGAGTACCAGCATACTGACTGGTTTAGTAGGCTAGGGGATTTGAGGGTGGCAGACTTGGTACTTCAGATGGAGCGAGGCACTGGGATTGCTAGTATGGCTTTGGCAGTGACTATTCTGAGCCTCGACCGAGTTTACACAATAGAGGGGATCTGGTCAGCTAGCCCCATCCTTCTCCAAGTAAGCATTCTCGAACTAACCTTTATTATGTTTAGATAAGGTGCTTTCTGAAAAAGGCTTAGGTTTGGGTGGTATATGGATGCATTTTTGAGAGTCTTAATATCGGGGCAATGTCTGCTCTTGCATATTTTAGGAAGGGATATAAACTATTTCGATTGTGTTTACATTCGAATCTATGTGGATAAAAGAGGTATTGCACGTGAATGCCTGTTTCATTTCTGTTGTGATGGTGCAATATCTAGTCTTGCAGGTCTGATTGAGGGATCATTTGAGGGTAGTGGAACCACCCTGACGCCGCCCTTATGAGTCATCTCAATATCAGTCCAGGCGAGTTGTGGTGAGGCTTGGGTTAGAGGATGACTGGTTGTAGTGGTTGTTAGCGCTAAGGCCAGATTAGATCTTGTGGAGATGTGATTAGTATGAAATTAGCTAGTTTCTTATTCGATCTGCTGGCTACCAAATGGCTTATATGCTGGGCATGGATATCATCACATTTTACCTTGGTTCTAGGCTAATGAAGTAGATGGGGCATGTTCAGGGGTTGCCGCCAGCTGGAGCTTTTTTCGCAAATATACTAATCTCTCTTCGGATTACTGTGGCTATCTTAGGTAGATGGTCGAGAGGGGGTGATGTAATTGAGGCTGGAGTTCTTGGGGACAAGACTGCTGCTTATGAAGCTTGGTGGGTTGTAGAGCATGGTAGCTGGGAGAGGGAGCGCAGAGCGACTCTGACACGGGAGATGGACGCTAGACTCTAGGCAATGACTCAGACGGGTTTAAACTCAATTGGACGAGTTGACCTTGAGGACTCTGACGACTCTACGGAGATGTCTTCGAGGTGGTGCAGATGGTTCGCCTAGTCCCTCAGTGCATGCCAACCCTATGTTGATAGGGTAGGACTTTTGTTTTCTATTTGAATTTTTCTTTTTACGCAGCCTGTATTTTTTGTGAGGGCTTTGAGATAGGATACTGACTCATGATGTATATAGGGTTCAACTAACATGCTTTTGGCTTTGACACTCTGGATAGTGCATACACACAAAACTGATGCAGATAAATATATAATAAAGATAAATGCCTAAAGGATAGGGTTTTTGTGATTGTCTTTTTATATAGCTTGTACTAATTTAAGATATGTAAAAAGGGAATCATTTTGACACTTTGAGAGGAAATTCAGTTTTATCCTTTATGAGATTGCCACTTTTGAGCCTTAACTTTTGCCTGAGTTACCCTTTCACGTTTTAGACCTAGTAGGCTGCCCTAACTTTTGCCAAAGCTGCCCTTTTGGGTTTTTGACTTAGCGGGCTTCTGATTTTGCCTAATCCACTTGTCGTTGTAGGTTTTTAACTTAGCTTGATTCGTTTTGATTTTTGATTTTTTTTCTCACTGGCCTAGAAAATCTAAAATTTTTAAGAGCGGGGTAAAAACGTGTTGTTATTATTATTGTGATTGCACCCACAGATTTGACTACCTACGTATCCCATACTTTTAGAACATATTTTTGAGAATCAAGTCACTGTAGTTCAGCCTTATGTTGACATAAGGATTGATATTTTTGGTGCTAATGGCTGAATGCATTCGCACAATGTAACCTTTAAGTTGATCCAAGTTGCATGGATTGGTGAATTTGTTGCCATCTATGCTTGACAAGATGATGCCACCTCCGGAGAGGATTTTTTTCAGTATGTAGGGGCCTGCCTAGTTTGGCCTGAATTTACCTTGGAGATCTTGCATAAGAGCTTTGATTTCCTTGAGTATAAAACACCCTTCTTCGAGTTTCTGATCTTGAATTCTCTTGTTGAAGTGCCAAGCTATTCTCTCCTGGTAGCATTGAATCTGATTGAGAGCTTCTAGCCTTTTCTCATCGATAGCATTTAACAGATTGTGATAGCTCTGAACCCATTCTATTTCAGGTGGTTGACTTTCTTTCATGACCCTGGCTAATCTAATCTAGACTTCGATAGGGAGAACTGCTTCCATCCCAGTGAGTATGGTGTCGCTTTGGTTGGCATCCTAATGGAGGTTATGTATCCCCATAAGGCAAACGATGGTTGTTCATGCCAACTTCTATGATTGTGAATCATCTTCTAGAGGATGTTCTTTATGGAATTGTCTACTGCTTCAACCGCTCTATTGGTCTGGGGCCTGTATGGTAAAGAGTGATGGTGCTAAATTATGTACTTAGTCATTAGAATAGTGACCTCTTTCTAGAAGTAAGACCCATTATCTGTTATGATCTCAAAGGGACCTCATACCTGCATATGATGTTTGTCTAGATGAACTGAGCTACTTTTCTAGAGTTTAGAACATGATAGGATGAAACTTTTACCCACTTAGTGGAGTAGTCGATGGCTACCAGGATGTACTCATACTGATTAGAGGACTTTGGAGTGATTCTACCAACCACGTCAATTCCCCAAGTTGCAAAGGGCCATGGTGTTGTAATAGGGTGAAGAGCCATTGGGGGCATCTTTTGGAGCTTGGCATAAATTTAGCATTTCTGACACTTTTGAATAAATTTTGCGCAATCTGATCATATGTTCAGCCAATAATAACCATGATTGGTGATTTCACGGGCCAAAGCCATCCCGTTCATGTGGGGGCCTCCTTCTCCACCGTGGACCCATTCCATGATCTGCTGAGCTTCTTCTTCGGTTACGCACCTGAGATGTGCTTGGTTTTATGTCTGTTTGTACAGGATTCCATCCTTGTAGAAGTAACTCTTTGATAATTCTTAAAGGGTCCTCTTGTCAAACTTAGATGCGCCTTCAGGGTATTCTTGTTTTTCTAATCATGTCTGAATATCCTAGTACCAAGGCTTACCATCGGTGAATTGGAGATTGCAGTAGTAGGCTAGCTGTTGGTGAATCTTGATTTTCAAAGGTTTGATGACCATGTCAGGGCTAACATCAACCATGGACGCAATTGTTGCCAGTGCATCGGCATACTAATTTTTGGTTCTAGGTAGATAGTGGAATGATAATTCTTCGAATTGTTGAGCTAACTAATCTAGATGCTGGGAGTATAGTATCAAACCTTGCTCTTTGATCTTCCATTTCTTAAGTGCTTGAGAGATTATTAGTATAGAGTCCCCATAGACCGTCAGAAGTCTTATCTGAATACTAAGAGCTACTTCTAGTCCGATTATACAAGCTTTATACTATGTTTCATTGTTAATGATTGGATTATCAACTTAATGCTAAAGGGTAATCATTCTCCATCCGAGGTTACTAAGACCACACCTGTAAGGTTTCTGCAGGTGTCTTATATACAGCGCAGCAGAAATAAAAATGTGACACTGCAAAACCCATCAAAGGATCCATATATTTTAATATATTTGAATGACAAGGTTTGATTACAAACCTGGGGTTCGAAGTCGTGCTTCACCATGGACAGACACTGCTCCTTAGGCAAACGTCCTCCACTAGTATCCACACACGATCCCACCAGACAAGCGCACGACTGCTAGCTCCATAAAGTTACGATTAGGGTTTTTTCTTTAAACAGGGAGAAGGAGGCATTTTTCTGATCTGTCTCTAAAGTGATCGTCATTTTATTTTTACAAGTATATAACATTTATATATTAAAATAAAACCCTAATCAGAAAAGCCTTCATATCAAATTTTTCTAACGGGCCTTTAAACCTAATTTAGAGCCCAATTCGCCTAATATGATTCTTTTAATCCCTTGGGCCTTAAATCAAATTTCAAGCCTATTAAAACCCTATGCTTGTCCATGATGATCCGGTGTGCGACCCAATAGGTCCATATTTAGTTGGCAGTGGGCCATACTCACAATGCAGTCCACAAATCATATGCAGTCTCTAGCCAGACATTATGATTACCCAATAAATATGAAATCGTTTATCCGATATAAAACCTAATGATACATGTCATGATTTCTTTTGTTACACGATATCAAAATTAAACATAAGTCATGGATCATGTCATACTTATATTGTTCAAACATATCCATTTGTCGATTCGTAAGCAGACTGATAAATCAAATCAAATTTATCTCTCTATATCAATTTATTTGAGCATGGCCATGCATTTCTCAGTCCTACTTATCGAGGGGCCCAAAAGATATCTCTCTTATGAAAGAGGAACAAATCCCATCTCGATCGTGCACTATCCTCTGCATGATTTGGATTATGCTCAACCGTAACCTTTATAGTCATCCGATTAAAGATGACATTTGATCATGTCAAAACACAATGCTCCTCATGTAGGGCACTATGATGACCTCAGGTCTAAGGATTCAATGACATAATCATATTGGGATCATTAATGACATCAACCCATGTAATGATCTCAAAGTGGATCTATCTAGTACATTGTCCCCATAAGTACCTATAAGCTTGAATGGCATCACCATACACATTCAAACTTATACTAGTCAATATTTCACTTATGACTAGGGATATATTATTATAAAGCAACATGCAAAAATAATATAACAATAATAAAAGTAACCTCTTTATTAATTGAATTCAAATAACATAAGGTCCAAACTAGTAGCCTAGGGCACAATCACTAGGAACGCTGACACCATAACCCTGACGATTAGCGGCCCCATTGAAACACATCTTCCATTGATCTATCTGAATCTATAAGATCTCCTCATTCGAGAATCTGATGTCTGCTACATTGGCATCACTGGGAGATGCGGCTAAATGATCCACTATCACACTACCTTTGATTGCTTTCTTCACAACAAACTTCATATTAAATGCTGCAAAGATGGTAGCTTATTTAGCCATCTAACTGTCCAGAATCGGCCTCTCCATAAGAAATTTTAAGGGACTCTGGTCAGCGATGATGGTGTGGGTAGTGTAGGAGCAAAAATAATGCTAGAACTAGATACAAACCATGCCAAGGCTAGGCATAGTTGTTCGATCTTGCTGTACTTCAGTTTTGTCTTTAGCATTCACTTACTCAGATACTAAACGACACTTTTTATGAGAATCTAGTGCTTCTTGTGTTAGGATAGCCCCTATGGCCTCGTCTGTTACTGGTAAGTAGAGCAGGAGTGGCTGTCCAGGTCTGAGAGGCTGGAGAACTGAAAGGTTGAGTAAATATGCTTTGATCTGTCCAAAGGCTTTTTGACACTGGTCATTCCAAGCTTTTGGGACATCTTTTCTCAGTTTCTTGAACATTGGTCCATATGTGTCTATTAGCTAGTGAGATAAACTGACTGATATATTGAAGGTGGCCTAAAAATCCCCTGATCTCCTTTTCTATTTTAGGAGGTTACATCTTGATGATGGCTTTGGATTTCACTGGATCAATCTCAATCCCTCTCTTGGACACCATGTAGCATAGGAAGATACTAGATGGAGCTTCAAAGAGACACTTAGCAGGGTTGAGTTTCAAATTATATTTTCATAGCTTGGAGAAGAATTGCTCAAGGGCAATTATGTGACTTGATACGCCCCTAGTGTGGATAACCATGTCGTCAACATATACTTCCACATTCTTATGCATCAGGTCATGGAAGATCGTAGTGGCCATCCTTTGATAAGTGGCACTAGCATTCTTCAACTGAATGACATCATCCTATAACAGAAAGCCCCCACTCTATGATGAATGAAGTTCTCAATTTATCTGGCTGATTGACCAGTATCTGATTATACCTTGTATAAAGATCTACGAATCACACTAGACCTTGTCATTCTGTCAACAAGCAGGTCAACATGTGGTAGAGGGAAGTTATACTTAAGACAAGCCTTATTCAAATCCTAGTAGTCGATGCAAATTCTGATCTTTCCATCTTTATTGGGAACTAGTACTATGTTAGTGAACCAGGTCAGATAATCAATGGACTCGATGAAGTGGTTCTCCAACAACTTGGCTATTTCCTCTTTGATTCTGAGAGAAATTTCCAATTTCTACCTTCGAAGTTTGTGTTTCACTGGCTTGATGTGATCATAAGTGGGGATCTTATGAATGGTAATGTCAGGATATATATCGGTCATATCACTGGCTTTCCACACAAAACTATCTGAATACTGTTTGATGAGCTCTGCCAACTCTTGTTTACAATCACATTTATGCACAATAAATGAATGTTTTGGTGCATTTTTTGTGCCAATATTTATTTGCTCTTTTGTTATTTTTAATTTTTCTTTCAGTAACCTCATTTAGGATGGAGAAAGGGGTAATAAGAAAACTAAAACATTTTATTATTGACAAAGGTGCCATGATCGACATTTCCATTGAGTTCTACAAAGAGGTCCTATTTCTGACAAGGAAGCCAAAGAAGACTCGAATGACTCTGAACTGGACTCTGACTCAAGTTTTGTTTGTGACTCGGGTTCAGGTTCTAGTAGAAGGAAGGTTGACTGCACTACGCGCTCCTCCAGGTACCAATTCTATAAAGGTTCTTGGATAGGCTGTATGAGGTTTGTGGGTTCTGGTTCCACTTGATCAGTAATCATGCAGAGTTATAGAGAGATGTCCCCATATTGTCCTCCCAATTGGCCTATAGCTTAAAGAGAGGCTCACGATCTATTACTGAGAGCCTGACATCATAGAGAAGTTCAAAGCTAGGAATTAGTCTTTTGGTTAAAGGGCAATACCATGATTCATAAAAGAAATAGTATGGTTCTAATTCCCCTTCTTTCGTAAAGTAACCATTAAGGGTTTTGAAGTATGGGTACATCAGAATATCCTTTGTTTCACCTCTCATTATCACCTTCTGCTTGGCATCTTCCATCTCCTCTTGGTCTTCATCTGTTGGGTTGAATCCAAGACCAAAAAGGGGTTCAACAATTGGATATTCACTGAAGGAGTGCGGCCCAGTCCCATTCTTGAAAATAACACATGGTTCTTAAAATGTTAGCCACCATAAGGTTACTGTAGGGATCAAAATCCATTGGGAAGATTTCTTTACCTGGCTCTGCCTCAATAGACTGAACTGAAATGAAGGAGAACCTTGAGATTGGTAGACTGCTGGCTCAGGTTGAATTTCTAATAGTGAGGCAAAAGAGGGGATTTCTGATTTTTTTGCCAAGTCTCCTTTAATTATTACCATCATGTTCCCATGAGGGAATTTCAGCTTCTGATGTAGAGAGGAGGCTACCGCTTTAGCCTTATAAATCCATGGCCTTTCTAGAAGTAGGTTGAAGCAGGTTGGGACATCCATTATCTAAAAGGGGATGGTCATTATTGCAGGCCCAATTGTGATCTCTAACTTGGCCACACCCAATACTTCTCGTCTGATATTGTCATATACCCTCACTATCTGATCGAAAGGCATAAAATCTTCAACAGTTAACCCCAAACAACTAGTTACTGTGAACCCCTCTACCCCACCATACGTACTCGCAATGTGGAAATGCGTATGACAAATGGATAGAAATGCACGTGATGTGTGAGAGTCGCCACCTGGTTTAATTATTTAAGGGTAAACTAGGAAAACCCTAAATGACTCC
>CANUEP010021458.1:0-48484 GCA_947857235.1 Jatropha podagrica
TCATGCTCAAAGCAATATTTGACACACTCAACTAAGATCATGTTTCTTTTAACAAGTTCTCACTCATTTACTTCAATCATGTGGAAATAAATGTACTTTAGGAAGATACAAACTTGCCTTTAGAGAAAAATGTGTGTTAGACGTATAAACAGTTAGATTTATGATTGAATTTCCAAATCCCATAGGCAAATTTCACAACACTTTCTCCACTAATGAAGGAAACATAACTTTAAGGAATCAACAGATCTTTGTTGGGTTGTAATGGGGTAAAGGGGATAAATATAGGTTAATATTAAAGAAAAGTTTTGAATAGGCTCAAAGTGAGAAATTATCTTTTTGATTTTCAATATTTGAAAAAATAAGGAATAATTTGACTACTGCATTCGAGAGAGCTTCATATTCTGTGCCAATAAGTTCTTTCCTTTGCTTCTTGTCCTTCTTTCTCCTTTTATATTTGCTACGTAAAAATTATTTTATTTTATTTTTTTTTACAAGGAGATCTTTTAGAGAAAGGGAAATATAGAGAACTTTTGGACACTTGTCCCTTCTTAATGGTGTCCCATTTGCTAATTGAGATTATTAGATTTCTTAATGCAATTTTCAAGCAAATGGTTCTTTATGGTCTCACTTGTTCTTTTATAGAACTTTTTGCATTTGATAGACCATCACCTTTAATATCTTTAGAGAGAGAAAGTGCTCTCATATAATCTAGTTCAATCTCCTTAAATTCGCTACTTAAAAATCAAAGAAATAATTTTCTCAGGGGTGTTAGTCAAGAAGGCTTTTTTAGGTTTTGGTTCTTTATATGGGTTATTCTGAAAGAAAATGGATACAAGCTCAAATGGGCTCATAGGGGTTAGACTTTAAAGGGTAGGATGGAAGGATAACGTGGTTAAATTCAAAGAAGTGCCTGAATCATGTCCCTGTAAGTGTGAAAAACTTAAAATTTCTCTTCGAAAGTCTTGGAAAAATTTGTTCTAGGATTTGTGTCTTAACAGTGAGTTGGTGTGGAGAAGGTGGTGGTTCATGGGATCGGGTTGAGGAGAAGGTTGGTGTGGAGGAGATGGTGGTTCGTGAGATCGGGTTCGGTTGACAGTGAGCTAACCAATGGGCACTAGGAAGCTTCACTCTGGTCGTGGCGTGGTGGTAGTGGTTGGAAGAGGGTGTTTGAAATGTGGAGAGGAAAGGTGACACAATGTGAAAGGGGTGGTTATTTTGGGTGTTTGGGGTTGGCAAAAAATGGCGATTATGGAGTAATTTGGGGGAAATTTGAATTAATTTTGGGTTTATGGTGGTTGGGGTTTAATTGAAGGGTTAGGGTTTAGAGAAAGGGTTTTTAGTTTGGTGGGTTTTGAATTTGGGTTTATAGTTTTATGAGAAAAGAAAAAGGGTTTAGGTTAAAAGGTGTGGTGGGCTTTAATAAAAGGGAAATGGACTGGTATGGGCTGGTTTGGTAGAGGCCCATGGTTGCAAATTAAAGAGTGGGCTCAAAATCCACATTTTAAATGGAAATAATTCGCACTAGTCGAAACGATCATTGAGAAGGTCATTTGTTGATCGTTCGAACTGATGATCCAGAATAGGTCCAGTTTGAGGAAAAAAAAACAAATTATGAAGCCATTTTCACCATTTTGTTCATGCGTTTTCAGAGAGATAGATGTGAAAATAAATCACCAAAAATTATAAGAAAGTAAACACACTCATATTATTTTATGATATCCACATCAACCTAGGAAATATATACACAAAATGATTTTTTAGCAAAATATGGTCTATAAAATATGTACATAGATCATGGCTTAGGTTTATCTAAGCAAAAGGTAACTAAGAGTGTGAAGGGTAGAGATATATAGTCAAGGATGGTTAAGGACTCTAAGGCTTAACCCTTGGGAATCTATGAGTTGGTGCATGAGGACTAGTAGGCGGTCAACCTTAGCTTTGATGCCTTCCAAACTGATGACCATGGCATCGTTGGTGCTGGTTGAAGGGTGGACACCTTCATGGAAAATAGGAACAGTCGGCTCAATCTCCATTGGAAGGTCCTCTTCAGGGTCCTCTTCTTCCTCTAAATGTTTAGGTGGTTGATTGAATGTGCCATGTTTCAACAGCCATATCACTCATTTCCTCACCTACACATGCTATGGGATCTCCTTCTAAGTCATCATTCCTAGCTAAAAAGTAAAAATATCCCTCATGTTTAGCGACTACTCTCATGTCAACAAGTGAGCTCATGGTGAATTTCTCTTTTTCAATATTTCTAATAGGGCATTTTGCATATCCATCATCAAACACATTGAAACCCATGGCTATTCGGGTAACAATACCTCCAATTGCTAAAGTGGAATGAGAGGCTTGGTGAAGTTTAATAAAGTGCCTACACAAAAATAATGCTACATCTACTTTAAGTCCATTATAGGATGCCCATAAGAGAAAATGCTCCTCTTTAGTTATCCTTCTTGCACGTTGATGCCGTCCTAACAGATTTCTGAACAAAAAGCGATGAAAGATCCTAAGAGGCTTACTTCTCAAAGCATTGGTTGTGTAGGAAGTCTTAAAAGGTGAATTTTGTCCTGATAATAAAAGCCAAGCATCTTTCTCGTTATATCCCATAGGTGGCTCTCTAAGACCATCAATGGGGGTGCCTAAGAGGCGGTTTAGTGACTGAATGGTGGTGAGATTTTGAGTGAAATTCATTTCAAAGCCAATCTGACCAAAGGCATCAGGGTGCTCATGGTCATATTCAAATTTGAAAGTGGAAATGAATTCTAACGTTAACCTTCTATAAGTTCTACACTTAATTGAAAACAAAGTTCTCCATCCCATTTTCTCTAGGATACCCATGAATTCATCTTTAATCCTAAGTCTTTCTAAGAGTGTTTCAGTAAAATACCTAGTTGGTAGGACAGGTCTCCTTGGGTGCGCAAGAGAAAATTCTCTTATTGGAAGTAGACTTGGATTTTGCAGCTGGAATGACTGGTCCAGCGGGTTAGAGGTGCTTTTTGGGGATGACTTGCATCGGCGCTTGTTGACAAGCTTTGGAGAGGAGACTTTACATGGTGGCATCGTGACTAAGAGTGACGAAAATTATTGGAATTACTTGAAAGAGAGAAGGGAAAGAGGTGTTTCTGGGCTCTAAGGTTCTTCAAGATATTTGAAAATGGAGAAGAAGAGTAACGTGCGTGGCTTTTGAATAGGATGATTTTGCAAATAAAGTTTTGTATAAATACCATGCAAAAAGAATTTTGAGAGATGAGTATAGTGTTTAATGTGAGGTTGTATGCTAGAACAGGTGTCCATTAACTATAAAACAAAATTTGACACCTTGCAATTAAGTGAATAGAAAATGCACACCTGGAAAGTAGCTTTGTACAACTGTTGCTGGTTGTGGCAAGATGTCTTGTGAGGTGATCTGCTGGACGGTCCTTTCATGTATGCAGAGACCTTTCTCATGCAACCAATTCTCTCATGCGTGATAAGTGTCTTCCACCTCATCCAATTCACTTAATACCCCATGACATTAGCTTTAATCCCTGTCCACAAAATTCAAACTATGTTACCATTATGCATATAATAAAATAAAGAAAATAATATAAAAAGAAATCAAATCCTAACTAATGGTTAGAAAGAAAAAGAAAAGAAAAAGGAAAAAAAAAAAGAATTCATAATATAATACTATTGATTCTAAATAGATATTGTAAAGTAACATTTATGAAAATAAAATAATAAATAAATGATAGCTGCATAAATATATATATATATTTATGATTGGGTTGCCTCCGAATAAGCGCTAATTTTTTATCATTAGCTTGACCTCTCCCTCGGTGATTGTTGGAGCGGATCAGTTAAGGAGGAATTTTTCTCCTTATAGTTCTTTTGGAATATAGTAGGGCTTTAACCTTTGCCCATTGACCTTAAAATTTCCAATGTCCTCGCTCCATACTTCAATGACTCCATGAGGGAATACTCGCACTACTCGAAAAGGACCAATCCATTAGGATTTCAATTTGCCCGGAAAAAGCCGTAAACGCTAGTTGAACAACAGCACATGGTCTCCTTCTTTAAAAACTTTCCTCCGTATGTGCTTGTTGTGCCAGGCTTTCGTCCTTTCTTTATAGATTTTTGCATTTTCGTGTTGGGTTTCGATATCATATATGCGCAGTGGAATAATATAATTAAAATAAATTAATTATACCAACAGGGATCCGTTTAAACGAATAAGGCAATAAAATTAGTTAAGAAGAATATATTTTCAGAGATTCTTTGAAACTTTAATCTACAGGGCTAGGTTGTCGCAAACTACAAGCCGTCCAAACGTTCGGCCTCTAGCAATATCCACATGAATAGACAATCGAAAAAATCTAAAACTACTTTTAGAGGGTTGAGAGATTAGAGTGTACGATGGTGCTAGCTGTCGTAGGCTCTTTGTTTTGTTTTGTGGGTATGAACAACAACTCTTGTTTTCACGTTGAACTCTCGTACTGTGTATACTGTTTATTAAACCTTATATAGAAAAACCCTAGGTCACAAATAAATTAATTATAATTATTTATTTAAACCTTTTAAATAAATAAATTATAACTAAATATATATGTAATATATATGTGCCAATTTATTTATTTAAACAATTTAAATAAATAAATCATAATACATATATTATTGGGATTTTTCAATTTAATCAATTATATTTATTTATTTAACTATTTAAATAAATAAATCATAATTAAAATATTAGGTTTGTTTAATCTAAAATTTATTTTAATAAATTTTAAACATAAATTAATTAAGTCAATACTTAATAATATAGGTAAAATTGTAATCAAATGTAAATTACAATTTTATCCTTTAAGTTCACAAAACTTATTTGTAATCAAGTCATACTTGATTCGATTTCTCGTTTTCACTTTTTCATATCCATTCTTATGTGTGTGTCCTTCTAGGTTCCAAATATGTTGGCAACAAATATTAGCTAATTAATATTTGAAGGTCAAGTACATTGTCTAGCAACATGTCAAGACTACCCAAATATCTGAAAAGTCAAAGTGGTTTGACTTAACCTTTCAGTGCATGATTTATCAATGTAATTAATATCCCTTCATCATTAATGTTCTGATTTAGTAATTAGGCATGGAGTGTGTCTGCTTTACTAAATCATTTTAGTTCTCTTAACCATAACTATTGATCAGTTGAACGAAATTTCAAATCTCATTTGCTAATTTCATTTCACCTTGCACAAGGATTTCTCAATCAATACTAATAGAGAACAATTAGAACATTTTCCCTAATTTACCTAGGTGATGAATCCTCTCTTGATTACACAAGTATCTCCATACAGTTCCTACTATATCCAATTAATCATTGCTTATTATTCATAATAAATAATGTGAACAAAGAATCAAAACATAGTCATCCCTATATAAGACAACTTAGTAATCTCAAGTCAAAGGATCACTTACAAAACTATCACTTGAGTATTCCATAGACATAGGTAACTCTCCATATGGAATTCTCATGCAGGTCAATTCAGTGGACTTGTTTAAATAACAAGCACCTACATATTAGTTCTAGATATCACACATATCTTAGCTTATGAGAACAGCTGCTTCCCTAAAGAAAGAACTTAATATGTACCAATCTCAACAGCTCTAATCATCGTCCAATTATGAGGAGAACATCGACCAGGAATATTTAGAGACATTAATTTAACGCAAATATAAAAATTATAATTATAACCACATTATAATTTATTTTGCAAAGCAATATTGTCTCATCGACTTTATCTTTTACCCAGATTCAATCGATCGAATATAAAAGATAAATAAATGTCTTTTATTAATAATTAAATATTTATTACATGAAATATTATATCCCAAAATATAACCAATCTAATTGGCTGTAGGGCATATAACTAACATCTCCTACGAGTCCCATCTCAATTCTTCCATCTCGTTCAATTATAGCAATCTTTTTCTGCTTGTTGCCTTCATGTCAAAATTCAAAGTTTTTATCGCCTAATAGGCCTTGTGCTCTAGCTCGAAAGGTAGGTGACATGGTTTTCCAAAAACAAGTCTGAAAGGAGACATCCCAATCGGAGTTTTATAGGCTGTCCTGTAAGCCCAAAAAGCATTGTCTAGCTTTAAAGCTCAATCTTTGCTTATAACATTTATTGTCTTTTGCAAGATGCTCTTAATTTCTCGATTTGATATCTCTACTTTTCCGTTGGTTTGCGAATGGTAAGGCATTGCTACTTTATGTTTGACCCCATATTTCTTCAAAAGTGTTTCAAATGACTGATTACAGAAATGGGTTCCTCCATTACTGATGAGAACTCTCGGCACTCCATATTTGGTGAGTATAAATTTCTTCAAGAATTTTACTACCACTTTCGCATCATTAGTTGGTGCTACAACTGCTTCTACCCATTTGGAAACGTAGTCGACTACTAACAGAATGTACTGGTTAGAGTGAGATATCAAAAAGGGTCCCATGAAATCTATACCCCATACATCAAATATTTCAACTTTCAAAATCCCGTGTAGCGGCATTTCGTCTCTTCTGGACACGTTTGCCATCCTCTAGCATCTATCACAAGAAATTACAAAATTCTTTGCATCTTTCAAGAGCATTGGCCAAAAAAATCCTGCTTATAGTACTTTAGCAGCTGTCTTAATCGTTCCGAAGTGTCCTCCATATGGTGAAGAATGACAATGCAATAATAATGCTTGCACTTCCTCTTCCGGTATACACCTTCTTATTATTCCATCTCCGCTTCTCTTGCAAAATAAAGGTTCTTCCCAAAAATAATTTCTCACCTCGGCAAAGAACTTCTTCTTTTGGTTGTAGCTCAGATCGGGCGAAATAATCCTGCACACAAGGTAATTAACAAAATAAGCAAACCATGGTACCTTATTATTGTGCACAGGGAAAATTTGTTCTTTAGGAAATGAGACGTCGATTGGAAAATTCATGTCATCGCCAATGTCATCTTCTCGCTTGACTCTAGACAAATGATCAGCTACTACATTCTCTGTTGCTTTGTTGTCCTTGATCTCATATTCAAATTGTTATAGGAGTAGTACCCATCGAATCAATCTCGACTTTGCATCTTTCTTAGCTATTAGGTATCTAATAGTTGCATGATCCGTGTAAATGGTCACTTTTTATCCAAACAGATAATCTCTGAATTTGTCCAATGCCCATACTACAGCTAGAAACTCCTTTTCTGTGGTGGTATAATTCATTTGTGCTCCATCAAGAGTTCTACTGGCATAGTAAATAGCATATGGCTTTTTGTCTTTCCTTTGTTCGAGTACAGCTTCTACTGCATAATCGCTTGCATCACACATAATCTTGAAAGGAAGACTCCAATCTAGGGGCTAATATAAAAGATTCTTTCAACTTGTGAAAAGATTCTGAACAGTCCTTGTCAAAAATGAATGGAATATCCTTAACTAAAACATTGCACAAAGGTTTAGAAATCTTGGAAAAATCTTTTATGAATCGTCAGTAAAATCCTGCGTGAACCAAAAAACTTCAAATCTCTTTTACCGAAGATGGTGGTGGCATTTTCTTGAGGATTTCCACCTTTGCTTTATCAACCTTAATTCCTTTCTCAGAGACAATGTGTCCAAGAACTACTCCTTGTACCATAAAGTGACACTCTTCCCAATTTAGGACAAGATTTACCTCTTCACAATGTTTTAAAACCTCTGACATATTAGTTAGACAATTATCAAAAGAAGTTCCATATACAGAAAAATCATCCGTAAGTACCTCCATGATCTCTTCGATAAAATAAAAAAAGATAGCAGTCATGCAATTTTGAAATGTAGCAGGTGCATTACAGAGTCCAAAGGGCATTCTTCTAAAAGCAAATGTGCCATATGGACAAGTAAATGTGGTCTTTTTCTGGTCTAATGGATGAATGTAAATTTGATAGAAACTAGAAAAACCATCAAGATAGCAAAAATACGAGTGACCAGCTAATCTTTCTAAGATTTGATCATTGTATGGCAATGGGAAATGGTCTTTACGAGCGGTGCTATTTAATTTCCTATAGTCAATGCACATACACCATACCATGACTGTCCTAGCTGCTAGAGTTTCATCATTCTCATTTTTAACTACAGTAATACCACCTTTCTTAGGTACTACATGGATTGTACTAACCCATGGACTATTTGAGATAGGATATATTATGCCTACATCTAACAACTTGGTTATTTTCTTTTTGACTATTTCTTTCATATTAGGAATCAATTTTCATTGACAGTCAATTGAAGGTTTAAATCCCTCCTCCATTAGTATCCTATGTGTGCAAATGGAAGGGTTTATGCCTTTCAATTCATGTATATTGTATCCTAATATCTTCTTGTGTTTTCTAAGCAAATTTAACAAAATATCCTCTTGATTATCATCTAATGCAGAATTTATAATAACAAGATATGTAGAGTTTCAGCCTAGAAATGCATACCTTAATCCGGGAGGTAAAGGTTTTAGTTCTACTTGCGGTGCTTCCTCCTTTTTATCATACTGGTTTGGATCAGGTTGCCTTTCATCTTTGCTTTGGAAACTTCTCGGTATAAAGCTTTGTATCTTCTCTTCTGCTTCTTTCGTATCCTTGACGTCTTTTAAACAAGAATTCAGCGGGTCGGTGAGTGTTTCTTTAAACAATTCTGTCACCACTTCGTCTATCACATCAACTCGCATGCATTCAAAAATTTTGGCTGGTTGTTTCATCATCTCAAATAGATTAAAAATAATTTCTTCACCGTTGACTTTCAATGTGAGCTTTCCTTCTTTCAAGTCAATCAAAGCTTCGGCTGTACCTAAGAAGGGTCGACCAAGAATGATCGAAATGTGTATATCTTCGTCCATCTCTAGTACAACAAAGTCTACTGGAATATAAAACTTTCCAACCTTAACCGGCATATCTTTGACTACTCTAACCGCATATTTGACTGATCGATCGGCAAGTTGCAAAATCACTTTAGTGGGCTTCAGTTCTCCAATATTTAACTTTTCAAAAATAGATAGGGGCATAAGACTCACGCTTGCCACTAGATCACATAGAGCCTTGTTAATCTTCATGGCTCCTACTTCACATGGTATGGAAAAACTACCGGGATCTTTTAACTTGGGTGGTAGTTTGTTCAGAATTACAGCACTACAATCTTCAGTGAACGCTACTATTTCACATTTTCCCAATTTCCTCTTCTTCGTCAATATCTCCTTTAAAAACTTGGCATATGATGGCATTTGAGTGATAACATCCATGAAAGGGATATTGACATACAACTGCTTAAGCATTCCAGAAATTTGCCAAATTGCTTATCTAGGTTCGCTTACCTTAGTCTTTAGGGAAATGGGATTTGAGGTTCAAAAGCTTTCATCCTCCTCTAAATGTCTTCTTCTCTAAGTCTCTTTAGTTCTTCTTCTTTCTTTTTCTCTTCCTCTATAGGTTCAAATTCTACTTCCAAGTTCATTGGTTCTTTCTCGGCTAGTCGTTCCTATTATTGTCTCAATTTTGGTTCTTCTAAAGCCTTCCCACTCCTTAGAGCTATTGCATTACATTGCTCCTTTGGATTTGGAATTGGTTGACTCGAAAGCTTCCCATAAGCTTTAGAATTCAACGAGCTAGCTTGTTGTGTCATTTGATGCTCCATCATCTTTTGATGAGTTGTGAGTTGATCGACTTTCTCATTCAATTGCCTAATAAGTTCATCTTGCACATCGGCTCTTTGCTTCTGATTCTGAAGGAAACTTTCAAACATGGTTGCAAGATTGGATGTAGGATTTGGGTAAGGCTATTGTTGTGGATTCTGAAAGGGTTGAGGATTATTTGGTTTTTGGAGTCTAGGTGGTGGTGGTCTCGAATTATTGTTTAAGGTAGGTCTAGGAGCTGAGTTTTATTGGTTTGACCACAAAAAATTTGGATGGTTTCTCCACTCGGATGTGTAGGTATTTGAGAATGGGTTATCTCGAGGTCTAGGCTGGTAATTATTCTGAATATAACTAGCTTGTTCCACCGTATACTCAGTCATTCCATACTGACATTCCATTCCCGTATGACCAATATTTCTGCAAACTTCACATTCCATTGGCGGAGTTGCTACTGCATTCACATTCAAGTTGTCCAATTTCTTGGCAAATGCATCAAATTTGGCGGTCAAAAGCGTCAATCCATCAAAGTCTAGTAGTCCTGCTACCTTCTTCGTTATACTTCTATCCTCGTTCCATCGGTAACTACTAGCTGCCATTTCTTCCAATAATCCATAAATTTCAGAGATTCTTTTCTTTAAAAATGATCCGGCTGCAGCAGCATCTAGTGCACTTCGAGTAGTTGGTGTTGCTCCATCGTAGAATTATTGCACTAAAGCTGACTTCTCAAATCCATGATGCGGACATTGGCATTGAAGATCTTTGAATCTCTCCCATCCTTCGTATAGTGTCTCGTCTTCCTTCATTCGAAAATTAGAAATTTCCTTCCTCAGTCTTGTAGTCTCACTAGGCAGGAAATATTTTTGAAAAAAAGTATGACTCAATTCATCCCAGTTGGTGAATGATCCAGTAGGCATAAAGTGTAACCAAAGTTTTGCTCTATCTCGTAATGAAAAAGGAAATAGCCTCAATCGAATTGCTTCGTCTGATGTGCCATTTATCTTTAGCGTCTCACAAATATCCAGAAATGTGGCGATGTGAACATTCGGATCTTTATCTGGTTGTCCTGCGAACTGTGATTGTTGCACCATAGAGATTAGAGACGGTTTGATCTCAAAATTGTTGGCTGCTACTGACAGTCTTACAATAGCTGGTTGCGCTCCTTCGGGATTAGGAATGTTCAAATTCCATAAAGTTCTTTCTTCAGCCTTCTCATTCAGTTGTTCTTGATTCTCGATCTCAACTCTAACTTGGTTCAGTTTAGAAATCTTTGACTGGTCTACTTGTACGACTCTTCCCAAAATTGTATCCGCACTTCTGCATCTTCTCGATATAGGGCTTCGCCTTCCTCTCTAATATCTCGAATTTTCTTTTCTCAAAGCGCCTGTTGTTCTTTTAATTTCTAAATCAAGAGGTATTAAGTTTGCACTTCTTGATCTTAGCATAAAAAATTAGTCCACTACGCATTTGAGGAAAATATTTTTTTTTTGAAAATTAAATTTTAATTAATTAAAAGAAATAATACTTAAATAATAAAAGGAAAAATAAAATAAAAAATAAATAAAAAAGTAAGTGTACCAAAATAATTAAAGAAGAGAAAAGAAAAAGGAAAAAGGAAAAATAAATTAATATTTAAAGTACATATTCAAAAATTAAATTAAATTAATTAAATAGTTAAAAGAAATAAAAAAGAATTAGAAATAATAAAAGAAAAATAAAATAAAATAAAAAATAAAAATTTTAAAATAACCATATTAAATTAAATGATAGAAAAAGAAAATAAAAAGAAAAGCTAAATAAATCTATTAATTAAGTAAAATAAAATTTAAAAAGAAAAGAAACTTAAATAACGAAAATTAATAAACAAAGGAAAATTTAGAAGAAAAAAAAAATTATTTTGAAAACAAGAATACGTTAACGTAGAGATGAAAAGAGGAAAAAAAAATTTGTTTTTTATTTAAAAAGAAAGATTACATTAAGTACTGGATGTACTTAACGTAAACGAAAATATATTTTTTTTAATTTCTTTTATATATATATTTTTGAAATTTATTTATTAAATTTTTTATGAAAATGAATTAAAAGAAAAATTCCTAATTAATTGTCTTATAATTAAACTAATATCTATTCTAGCACCAAGTTCCGGCAATGGTGCCAAAAACTTGTTCGTAATGTGTCATATGCCGCGCATCTAAGTCTCGAGGGGTTTGGTCGCGTTCTGTAAGTATACAGATCGTACAAGGAATAAAAAAAAGTATTGTCCCACAAAGATTGGGGAATAGACTATTAATTTATTATGTTCGACAATTATTAAAAAAATAGAAATTAAATGGAGTTGGGTTAAAAATAAGATGCAATTAAATTAAATAAATTCTAATTAAAATAAGCAAGTAGCGATAATCAAAAGATAGATTCAACAAATAGTTATGGAATTGGTCTAATTATAGGGTCTCTACTAATTTTGGGTGCAAACTCTGAATAAATAATTTATGATGCCCAAAATCTTTTTTCCAATTCAATTGGATCGCTACAATCATATGACATATACTTTCGTAGCCTAATATGGTTTAAAATATTATGTCAATTCCTGAAGGAGAACTAATCTAAAGTATCCAAAATCCTCTTTCGAGCTTAGAAGGACTATTAAAACTATGCATATCTACCATTTATTGTACCTAGCACAATTTTAACTCATTAAGCTGGTGTTAATTCTTTAACCTTAGAGAACCTAGCCTATTTCTAGCGCTAGAAAGAAATTCTAAGTTTAATATATGAGATCCGACCTAATTTGTCAACTTTTCAGTCTATTCAAATAGATCTAATGTCATACAAATATGGGATCCTGACATATCTACAGGTATTAAGTTCAACATATTAAATCAAAAATTAAACATACAACATAAATTAAACATACAACATAAATTATATTATTCAAAGTTGCATTTTAAATTAATAGATAAATCCTATAATTAGATCCAAATATTTAGCTTAGCATTATTACAAATAAATCAACACAAATAAAATTCATAAAGGAAATAAAGGCCACAGATCACAAACTCGGGGTTTTTTGATTGGTTTCTCAAGTTTTCCATGTCCAAGCTCTTATTACTGGCTTTTTCCTCTTCTTTGTATTTGAAATAATGCTAACTAACCTACTGACTCTCTCTCTCTATTATTTCTTCGCTGAAGTTGTGATTGGCCACTGATCCCTCTCTCTTCTTCCTTGCGGCAGCAAGTGCCAAAGAGGAGTTCAAAATGCCCAACCCGTTTGAAGTCTTTCTTTCTCCCTTTTATAGACTTTTCTTGCTTGATTCTCATTGGTCCACATAAGCCAAGCCACTTGGTCAACTTGCATACGCAAAAGGTTGTCTCCACCGCCCATGTGAAGAAAAGAAATGATAAAATAATCATTTGCATTTGAACCAGGTTCATTGCTTCTTCAAAATGCTGCAGTTTCGTTCCAAACGACTAGGGAGGAGATCGTTTTGATGCTTCCTTTACTTGGCCCAGGTTTCTCCATGCAGTTGCTTCCTTTCTTTAGCTGATATGTGGAATTATTGATTGGTTCCCATTAGTCCACGTCTCCTTATGTCAACTTGAACCAATTGACCTGCCAAGCTGCTCTCCACCATGTAAAAGGCAATATAAAATGCTGAAGGAGGCAGCTCACAAGGCTACATTCAACGCTTCTGTCAAAACTGTGACGTTTTAATCCAAAAAATCTGGTGAGAGGTCATTTTATAGCTCACTTTGCACTCGGTTCTCAACTGTCCATGTTGATCAACTTTTCACCACTCTTTTTGAATTTATGAACATTGGACAGGGGCTTTTCAGTCTTTTTAGAGACATGGCTTGTGCTTAAATATTAACAAGGCTTTAATAGCCTTATTTGCCTTTGTTTGATGCCAAATGGGTCATATGTGATCCAATTTTGCTCAAAACAACTAATATTAGTATAGTCTATATGATAATATAATAAAGAGAGAAAATCATGTAAATGGATTTTTATTATTATTTTAATATTTAAAATAAAGCTAAATTTAATTAAAATAAGTAGTAAAATATATGCATATTTTGTTGTTATTAACTATAGACTATGAATCATGTGTGGGAGCTACAAGAGTGGAGGTCATGCATTTCCTTACTCCCTTCCCTTCTGTTTGTATATACCTACTATATGTGTGTTGTGTTGCATTCACACATCACTTAACTTGTTTTCTTGCAGCCATATAGAGGTATTCTATTATGCCTCGGTTCTAGTATTCAAAATATTGAATGGAGAAAGATTAAAGAGAAATATTTGAATAAAAACGAATCAAGAATCGGGAGTCGACATATGAAGGCCCTTCATTATAGATGGGTTGGGTTTTTTAAAAAAAAAAAACGAGTATAGAAACTCTAGTAGCACCAAATTTTGCCCACTGTAATAAAACGCATTTTCGAGCAATATGTGAAATTGCCTACATTGGGTAAAAATTTTTCCTGAAAATCCTGAAAAATCCCAGGGTATGAAGAGTAATATTGGGTGTATTGTCAAAAGTCAACATTTTGACCAATACATGAGGACATTTAGTTTAAGCTAAATAAAAAAAAGAGGAATTGTTCAAATGACAATGCTATTTGAACACAGAAATAAGGGACATCCTAAATATTTGGCCATAAGATAAAAGTCTATTTTGATTCATGTAAATTCTCAAGAATCTTTCTCAAATTTATATTTTGAATAATAGCAGCCGAATAACGATAGAATACAACATTAGTCGTATTTCATGATATTGTGCTGTGTGGTCATTTTTTCGTGTGCCATTTCATAAGCATTCATGCATACATGCATCACATCATGTGACTAACCTCCATTTTATGCAGATAAAATAATACCTCACAAAAAAGAAGCACTGGAGGTAGATAGCTGATTGAGGTCAAGCAGCTGGTTGATGACAGACAATCGTTTGGTCGAAGATGGCTAAATCCAGTATTTCCATTGCCGAATTAGAGAAAATGGTTGAAAAGATGGTGGCCGCTAACATTGAAAAATTCATGAAAGTTGATAAAGGAAAGGAGAAACAAATAACAAAAGAAGGCACAAAGGCTAGAGAGGAGCTTAGAAAAGAAAAACGTGTTGATGATAGCTTGCAAGAGATGGAATATCATGAGACATATGCTAAGAAGATGGGACTCGAGTCAGTCATCCCAATGAGACTCGAAAGGATGCATGATATGTCGTTATTTGAGTTTTCACGAGTACATGAGATAGGGAAGCATAGGGACAGTCCTAAAAGTTGTAACATGCTCAGATTCCAAGTGCCTAGCTGGTCAATCAAAGCTCTAGGCACTGACAATAATACTGCAAGTGCCGCTCTATGTCCAAGGTATGCCAAATTGCTAAGGAGATTCTCTAACTTTGGTATTCCTCTCTTTGCAGTCTTTGAGAAAGTTAAATTAGTAGGTTTGTTGCGTCCGCTTGCATCGAGGTCCCCTCCGAAGATTCTACCAAAGAAGTTCGATTATAATGCCTGTTGTCATTTCCATCAGTGCAGAGGCCACGTGAAATACTCCGTAATTTTATTTTCAAAAATTTCAAATTTTAATTAAATGAAAAATCTAAATTTTGGTCTCATGGGCCTATATGTTGAATAATTTTAATTTAAGCTATAGTTTGTTGTGCAATGCCTTGGTATATTGGGGTAAGCCAATGTGATAAAAAAGGATTGAGAACAAAACATGCTAGAGGAAGAGAGGAACAGATTGATGCTAAATTTCAGAAAGCTGTTCTTTATTTTGATCGGCAAGATAGATATGTATGCAAACTATAGAACTTTGAACAAAGCGTCAATAGCGGATTATCAACTATGATTCTTAAATATTCAACAGTGAATGACCAAAATAATACATCCTGAATCAGCTACTAGAGATGGCAAACGAGCCTTACAACGCTTGACTTTTTAGTTCATAAGTCTTGTACAAGCAGTTGTACAAGAGAATGTCAAGCGATGTTTTGGCAAGAGGTGTATTGATGGAAGGAGTTGAGAATATTTTGGAATGGATCTACTCTATTTGAAGTGTCCATACGAGCAAAGGAAACTCTGTGTCAAGGTTCTTTTAGCTGTTAATAAAGAGATATCAGATTTCTCCCATGAAAAATGGTGACAACGGGTTGTTCCTCGATGCCGACTAGGTGATTGAGTTCCCTTTGCAAGTTCAAGATCCCTCATTGAGTGGCGATAAATAACACAATTCACCCTCAATGAAAAGGTAAAATGCTATTAGTGAAACATGAAAAATTCAACACCAATAATCGGCATTAAGTCATCTACAAGAAAATGAGGCAATAAAAGAAATTCCAATAGACAACAAAAAAAAAAAGATAGAAAAAAAAAGAAAAGAAAAGAAAAGAAGAGAAGAAAAGAAGGAAAGTAAAAAACAAAAGAGAAGAAAAGAAAAGAAAGAAGGAAAATAAAATAATAAAAGAAAGAAAAGATTTTCACAAAAGCTGCCGAGAACCCTTCTATTTGAGCTGCTAGACTACTACAAGAGGTATTATACCGCATCCAAATCTGCGAGTGAAGCAACCCCTTATTTACTAGTACATGGGTTGAAAGATCGCAATGTCAACTGCAACACTTACTGAAATGGAACTACAACCCTTGTGCATAGCGATAGAATCTGAAATTTCAGAATGTCAATGGGCGAAAGAAGCAATATCAAAGGCTCGCTAGCAAGCATTCTTAAATGTCAAACACTTAATTCCTAGGTCATAGACAAATTTGATAAGAGGAAGAATGTCAGACGCTTTAACAAGAAAGTCATAATTAAGTTGCTGAAATTAAGAGATCTGATTCTGAAACATATGAGGTCCAACGCTCACAATCCAAAGGAGAGGTTTGAGCCAAAATTGAGATAACCCATTCTTAATCAAAAGGATGTTTTCCAAAAGGCACGACAAACTCATCAGACATTGAAGGTGATGAGTGCGCCAAATCTATCAGCGTGGATAGGCTGAAGAAATTCTATGTGTAACTCAAAATGTTATGGCCAAACCCATTAATAATGTGTTCTTCTTAATTTTAAAGCATGTCATGCTAAGTTCATGTTAATATGCAAATGTCGTGAAATATATTAAACATCTCAAGTAATTAAATGTTTCATTCATAAGTGCATACATTCACATAACTGCACTTTTCTAGCACACTTCATCAGAAAATAGAATAGGGACATCACATGCCAAATTCTAGCAGAAACCTAGCTGTCAACAAATCAGCCAACTCTGAGTTTGCATCGACTCTAGAATAAGCCTGCAGCCAGGAATAGTACAAGTCAGAAGAAGAGGTATCAGCCACATTAGGGATGGGTACAGTCGTCTGATTGGGCCAAGTGGAAATGAAGTGATACAAAAATCGTCGGGTGATAAGGCCACCTTCGAACCGCCTGCAATTGGGAACAGTTTGGCGATGACCATATTGTCCTGCTACTTGGCTAGGATAACAAACTACAACCATTATCAAGCCACAAAGGGCAAACAAGAGATATACTAGGAGATGGTGACATGTTCCAGATGCCACCATGGACATGTCCATCTAATTCCTTCAACAGTAAGATCTTGAAGCATAATAGTCCAATCTTCGAGGGTCACTCTAATTAAGCGTCAATGACGACGGACATGGACTCGTGGTCCATAATTGGGTATTAAGTGATCTGGTGGTGGAACCATCACTTATAACTTCTCAAAAGCCCGCAACTGCATATGCATAAATAAAAAAGAAAAGAAGAGAAAAAAAAAGCTCATTAAGTTGAAAACCTGCAAGTTTAGCTTAAATAAAAATTAGAGCGTCAAAAGAAAAAGCAAAAGTTAAGTCGAAAATCCGCGAGGGAGGCTTAAGCAAAAGTTGGAGCATAAAAGAAGAAGCTCGTTAAGTTGAAAACCTGCAAGGGTGACTTAAGCAAAAGTTAGAGTGTGCAAAATAGAAAAAATTAATAAAAGAAAATTGCATCTACTTGTAGTACAAGCAGGCTTCCCATCGGACCAATCACCGAAGTGGGATCTCGGACACGTTCTTCTAGCCAGGTGAGTGTTTCAGCGAGAATAAGAGGAAAAAACCTATGGCGCCTAGCTATCTGTTCAACTATAGGCACCAGCCTAAGGCTGCCACATCCGTCAACACCGCTACGTAACAAGTATTGACTAAGAACTGCAAAAACATACAAGTGAAGGCTAGAATGGGCTAGCACGATCCATGGTCATCGCACGGTCAACAAGGGTCGCAGGGACACAACATCGACTCCAAGCTCATATATAGGAAGTTCATAAGTCGATAGGCCAAGAACAACTGAGACTTGTGAGGCAGGGTCTATATTCAACTGGGGCAAAGCCGGGATCTCTCCAATTTCTAGCTATTTGCCCAAAATAATGTTGAATTCTTCAAACAAAGGACATATCTCAAAGTCGTTATGGTGGAACAAATTGTCAGAAGGTTCAAAGTGGTTGATCAGCCATTGCATCAATTCGGGTTGAATCTAAATGTTCTAATAATAGCTTAGGCCCTTGAGTTCAAAAGGTAACAGTAGCTCCCAATCATCATGGCTAAAACTTCGGAACAATGCTTCAAACGTAGATGATAAGGATTGATCCATGGAAAGTGAAAGAGTGAGGAGTATGGAATTTTTCTAAGAAAGAAGGGTTATGAAGCACAATAAATATGTCATGGGTCTTTATAGCGCAACAATAAGAAGATAAAATGATGGTTGGTTGTCACTTCAGCTTTAGTGGGCTGCCAATTCAATCTTCATATTCTTCAAACAATGCAATAAACAGCTATAAAGGTGCTAGTGCAATAATTTCTATCAGGACATAAAAAAAATCATCTCTTTACAAAGACATTCTCTAGATTGGGCCTATAATACCAAAGCAAAAGGGAAGACTATAGCAATCAACTCAAGAACTTCAAACTCTGCCTCTTACCTCCTCACCACCGGATTCTCCTGAGTCCTTGTTATGGGTTTCCTTGGCCACTTCAATTATTGAAAATCAATGCTAACACCTCGACCAATGCCTGCCTCATGACGCCCCTACATTGCGATCAACGGAAGGCATTGCGCCAATTGTCTACACACATGCAAAAGCATAAATATATGAATTACATGCATACATGCTTACATTGCATATTTTTGTTTGTTTGTACTTACAACTGTATGCTCAATTGAGAGCGTCAACATGCGCAATCAGAGTCGTGCTACCGTTTGCAACTGGCTCAATTGTCAAATTTCTTTACAACAGGCCTACATCGCCCTATAATAAGTCTCAAAGGACAAAGTGGGATCAAAGCTCGCCACAAGAAGCATCTCAGACTAACTAGGGGTCAGACCTAAGATAGGCAATAACTAAAGAATAAATGGGGCAAAGCCCACCAACAAGAGGTAATTCATAGCAAACTAGGGCAAGCCCGCAATAACAAGAAAAAGGAAAATGAACTTGGGCAAAGCCCACAATAAAAAGCCATTCTTCAGAGCAAGCTCCAAGATGGGAGACTGTTGAAGAATAAACTAGGGCAAAGCCTACCATAAAAAATTGTTCAAGGCAAGCCAGAGCAGAGTCCAAAATGAGCAACAATTGAAGAATGACTGGGGCGAAGCCTGCGATAAGAATTTAGAACAGAGTTGAGCAAATACCAATAGTAAAAGGCCAGCAAAGAATAAATTGGGGCAAGCCCCATAGTAAGAAGAAATTAGAAGAGAGCCTATGAAGAGGAGTAGTCAAGAACGAATGGGGGCAAGTCCACAACAAGACACAACAGTAGAAGAATAAAACTTGAGCAAATTCCACAACATGAAGAAGTTCAGAATGGAGGCAAAGCCAACAGTAACAATCAAAAGAATGAACTGGGGGCAAACCCCACGAGAGAAATGTTCAAGAACAAATAGAGGCAATAAAGCCATGTAAAAGAATCTCCAAAAAATGACCCCAATGGCACGAGCCAAGCTACCGCCCCAAGGCAAATGTTGCAAGCATAAGATAAAGAAGCCTCTCCCGACGATTGAATATCAGTGAAGACCTCATAAACAATGGCCACACAAATAGCCGAGAAATAAAGCCTCGACTCGCCGACGAAGCAGAGGCATCACTGTTGGTTGCAGATGGAATCCCTCGGTCGCAGGTAAGTTTTCTCAAACTCTATTTCAATACAAACTTATGTGTTCAACACACAGTCACACACTGTTCAATTAAGTCGCCCAGCGAGATGCAAATTAAATCGTCCAGCGGGATGCAAGTCAAGACGTCCAGCGGGATGCACATCAAGACTTCCAGCGGGATGCAAATCAAGTCATCTAGCAGGATGCAAATCAAGTCATCCAACGGGATGCAAATTACGTTGCCTAGCTAGCGAAGAATTTTAAAATTAAGTCGCCTAGCTGGTGCGCCTCATGCATAGAGGATTTTCAAATTAAGTCACCTAGCTGGCGTGCCTCGTGTAGCGAGAATTTTAAAATTAAGTCGCCTAGATGGTGAAAAATTTTCAATCGAGTTGCCTAACTGGTGAAGAATTTTCAAATTAAGTCGCCTAGCTAGCGAAGATTTCTCAAACTAAGTAACCTAGTTGGCACGTCTCGCACAGCGAGTATTTTTCAAATTAAGTCGCCTAGCTGGCGAAGAATTTTACAATTAAGTCATCGAGCTGGCGAAGAATTTTAAATTAAGCTACCTAGCTTGCACGCCTTGTGCAGTAAGAATTTTCAAACAAGTCCTCTAGCTGAGGCACCTCGCGCATAGAGGTTTTCAATCACGTCCTCTAGCTGAGGCTCCTCGCGCACAGAGGTTTTCAATCAAGTCCTCTAGCTGAGGCACCTCCCGTATAAAGGTTTTCAACCAAGTCCTTCAGTTGAGGCACCTCCCGCATAAAGGTTTCAACCAAGTCCTTTAGCTGAGGCACCTCGTGCACAGAGGTTTTCAACCAAGTCCTCTAGTTGAGGCACCTTGCGCATAAAGGTTTTCAATCAAGTCCTCTAGCTAAAGCACCTCATGCATAAAGGTTTTCAATCCAGTCCTCTAGCTGAGGCACCTCGTGCATAGAGGTACTCCGTCAAGTCCTCTAGCTGAGGTACCTCGTGGATAGAGGTTTTAAACCAAGTCCTCTAACTGAGGCACCTCGCAAAGTGAGGATTTTTAAATGAAGTCCTCTCAGTGAGGCACCTCACAAAATGAGGATTTCCAAATCAAGTCCTCTAACTGAGGCACCTTGAAAAGCAAGGATTTTCACATCAAGTCCTCTAACTTAGGTGCCTCGCAAGGCGAGGATTACCAAATCAAGTCCTCTAACTGAGGCACCTCTCAAAGCAAGGATTTTCACATCAAGTCCTCTAATTGAGGCACCTCGCAAAGCGAGGATTTCCAAACCAAGTACTGTAACTGAGGCACCTCACAAAGTGAGGATTTCCAAATCAAGTCCTCTAACAGAGGCGACTCGTAAAGTGAGGATTTTCAAATCTAGTCCTCTAACTGAGGCACCAAACAAAGCGATGATTTCAAAATCAAGTCCTCTAACTGAGGCAATCCTTGCATCATAAAGTGAGGTTTTCCAAATGAAGTCCCATAACTAAGGCACCTCACAAAACGAGGATTTTCAAGACAAGTCCTCTAACTGAGGCACCTCGCCCAGCGAGGATTTCCAAACCAAGTCCTCTAATTGAGGCACCTCGCAAAGCAAGGATTTCCAAATCATGTCCTCTAACAGAGGAACCTCGCAAAGCGAGGATTTTCACATCAAGTACTCTAACAGAGGCACTTCGCAAAGCGAGGATTTCCAAAGCAAGTCCTTTAACTGAGGCACCTCGCAAAGAGAGGATTTCCACATCAAGAGCTCTAACTGAGGCACCTCGCAAAGCGAGGATTTCCAAACCAAGTCCTCTAACTGAGGTACCTCTCAAAGCGAGGATTTCCAAATCAAGTCCTCTAATAGAGGCACCTCCCAAAGCGAGGATTTTCACATCAAGTCCTCTAACTAAGGCACCTCACAAAGCGAGGATTTCCAAATCAAGTCGAACAGAGTCACCTCGTAAAGCGAGCATTTTAACATCAAGGCCTCCAACTGAGCCACCTCGTAAGGCGAGGATTTCCAAATCAAGTCTTATAATTGAGGCACCTCTCAGTCAGAGGATTTTAACATCAAGTCCACTAATTGAGGCACCTCGCACAGCCAGGATTTCCAAGTCAAATCATCTAACTGAGGCACCTCACAAAGTGAGGATTTCCAAATCAAGTCCTCTAATTGAGGCACCTCCCAAAGTGAGGATTTCCAAATCAAGTCCTCTAACGGAGGCACCTCGCAAAGCAAGGTTTTCCAAACCAAGTCCTCTAACTAAGGCACTTTGCAAAGTGAGGATTTTCAAACCAAGCCCTCGAACTGAGGCACCTTGTAAAGTGAGGATTTTCAAACCAAGTCCTCCAACTAAGGCACTCCTCGCATCGTAAAGTGAGGATTTCCAAATGATGTCCTGTAACTGATGCAGCTTATAAAGCGAGGATTTTCAAATCAAGTCCTCTAACTGAGGCACTCATCGCATCGTAAAGCAAGGATTTCCAATGATGTCTTGTAACTGATGCAGCTTATAAAGCGAGGATTTTCAAACCAAGCCCTCCAACTAAGGCACTCCTCGCATCGTAAAGCGAGGATTTCCAAATGATGTCTTGTAACTAATGCAGCTTATAAAGCGAGATTTTCAAATCAACTCCTCTAACTGAGGCACCTTGCCAAGCCAGGATTTTCAAACCAAGTCCTCTAACTCAGGCACCTCGCAAAGCGAGGATTTCCTAATCATGTCCTCTAATAGCGGCACCTCGTAAAGCGAGGACTTTCACATCAAGTCCTCTAACTTAAGCACCTCGCAAAGCGAGAATTTCCAAACCAAGTCCTTTAATTGTGGTACCTCGCAAAGTGAGGAATTCCAAATCAAGTCCTCTAATAGAGGCACCTCGCAAAGCGAGGATTTTCACATCAAGTCCTCTAACTAAGGCACCTCGCCAATATAGGATTTTCACATCAAGTACTCTAATTAAGGTACCTCACATAGCGAGGATTTCCAAATCAAGTCCACTAACTGAGGCATCTCGCAAAGTGAGGATTTCCAAATTAAGTCCATTAATTGTGGCACCTTGCAAAGCAAGGATTTTCAAACCAAGCTATCTAACTGAGGCACCTCAGAAAGCGAGGATTTTCAAACCAAGTCCTCTAACTGAGGCACCTCATAAAGCGAGGATTTCCAAATCAAGTCCTCTAACTGAGGCTGTCCTTGCATCACAAAGGGAGGTTTTCCAAATGAAGTCCTGTAGCTAAGGCACCTCGCAAAGTGAGGATTTCCAAACCAAGTGCGCTAACTAAGGAAAACTATATCCTCAAACTGAGGCACCTCGCAAAGTGAGGATTTGCACATCAAGTCCTCTAACAGAGGAACCTCGTAAAGTGAGGATTTTCACATTATGTCCTCTAACTGTGGCACCTCGCAAAGCAAGGATTTTCTCATCAAGTCCTCTAACTGAGGCACCTTGCAAAGTGAGGATTTCCAAACCAAGTCACCTAACTGAGGCACCCTGTAAAACAGGGATTTCCAAATCAAGTCATTTGACAGAGGCACCTCGCAAAGCAAGGATTTTCACATCAAGTCCTTTAACTGAGGCATCTCCCATAGTGAGGATTTGCAAACCAAATCCTCTAATTGAGGCACCTCTCAAAGCGAGGATTTCTAAATCAAGTCATCTAACAGAGGCACCTCGCAAAGCGAGGACTTTCACATCAAGTCCTCTAACTGTAATGCCTCACAAAGCGAGGATTTCCAAACTAAGTCCTCTAACTGAGGCATGTCACAAAGCGAGGATTTCCAAATTAAGTCCTCTAATTGAGGTATCTCCCAAAGCGAGGATTTCCAAACTAAGTCCTCTAATTGTGGCACCTTGCAAAGCGAGGATTTTCAAACCAAGTTATCTAACTGAGGCACCTCGCAAAGCGAGGATTTCCAAACCAAGTCCTCTAACTGAGGCACCTCTAAAGGCGAGGATTTCCGAATCAAGTCCTCTAACTGAGGCTATCCTCGCATCACAAAGGGAGGTTTTCCAAATGAAGTCCTGTAACTGAGGCACCTCGCAAAGCGAGGATTTCCAAACCAAGTCCTCTAACTGAGGCAAATTATATCCTCTAACGGAGGCACATCGCAAAGCGAGGATTTTCATATCAAGTCTTCTCATAGAGGCACCTCGCAAAGCGATGATTTTCACATTATGTCCTCTAATTGAGGCACCTTGTAAAGTGAGGATTTTCTCATCAAGTCCTCTAATTGAGGCACCTCGCTAAAAGCAAGGATTTCCAAACCAAGTCCCCTAACTAAGGCACCTTGTAAAGCAGGCATTTCCAAATCAAGTCCTCAAACGGAGGCACCTCGGAAAGCATGGATTTTCACATCAAGTCCATTAATTGAGGCACCTCGTATAGTGAGGATTTCCAAACCAAGTCCTCTAACTGAGGCACCTCTCAAAGTGAGGATTTCTAAATCAAGTCATCTAACAGAGGCACCTCGCAAAGCGAGGATTTTCACATCAAGTCCTATAACTACGGCACCTCGCAAAGCGAGGATTTCCAAATCAAGTCCTCTAACTAAGGCACCTCGCAAAGTGAGGATTTTCACATCAAGTCTTCTAACTAAGGCACCTTGCATAGGGAGGATTTCAAAATCAAGTCCTGTAACTGAGGCACCTCACATTAGGAGGATTTTCAAACCAAGTCCTCTAACTGAGGCACCTCACAAAGCGAGAATTTCCAAACTAAGTCCTCTAACTAAGGAAAAAGCGAGGAGTTTCAAACCAAGCCCTCTAACCGAGGCTCCTCATAAAGAGAGGATTTTCAAACCAAGTCCTCTAACTAAGGCAATCCTTGCATCGCAAAGTGAGGTTTTCCAAATCAAGTCCTTTAACTGAGGCACCTCGCAATATGAGGATTTCCAAACCAAGTCCTATAACTAAGGCAAATCAAGTCCTCTAACTAAGGCACCTGGCGAAGCGAGGATTTTTAAACCAAGTCCTCTAACTGAGGCACCTCATAAAGCGAGGATTTCCAAACCAAGTCTTGTAGCTAAGGCAAATCAAGTCCTCTAACTGAGGCAACTCATAAAGCATAAATTTTCAAACCAAGTCATCAAAATGTTGCACACCATGCAAAAAAGGACAACCTCCCTTCGAGGAGCATTTCAAAACTTTACGCTGCCATTTGGCGCATCCCATCATCCAAAAAGGATAACCTCCTCCCCACGGGGAGTATTTCATAAATTTTACGTTGCCATTTGGTGCATCGCACCGCCCAAAAAGGACAACCTCCCCATGAGGAGCATTTTAAAACTTGACGCCACCGTTTGGCACATTGCAACATCTAAAAGGGACAACCTCCCCACGAGGATCATTTCATAAATTTTATGCCGCCATTTGGCACATCGCACAGTCCAAAAGGGACAACCTTCCCACAGGGATCATTTTACAAATTTTACGCTACCATTCGGTGCATCGCACCGTCCAAAAAGGATAACCTCCCTACGGGGAGCATTTTAGAATTTATACCATCATTTGGCACACTGCACTTTATTTAGACCATCATCTGACATAAATCACTTAGTATTGTGTTTCAGGTGTACAACGTTCAAGTCATCCAAGGTGGTGTCCCTCTAAAGTGGAGCAGCCCAATTCAAGCTGTCCAGTTGTGGCGCATCAAGCCGACATCCGGAGTGAAACTACTCCAAATCCCCAACAAAGCTGGCAACTTTCATCAAGCCGTCCAAAGGATGCAAACCAGGTAAGTATTTTACCACTTACGCATCTACTTTAAATTTTGATAAAATCTTGCTTAAAAATCAAAATATTATAACCATGGGGGCAAATCGTAGACGCTTAATTTTTGCCCCAAAAATAGACTCGATGATGATGGCCTTTACTTCTAAGAAGAGGTTGAAGCATCCAAGGAACTTGATTTCAAAGAAATGATCTGAGTCTAGGAAGCGCAACCCTTAGTGCTTTTTTCACATTTTTGGCAAAATAGGACCCAAAAGCATATCCAGGTTCACCCAGGATGGGCCTCGGTGTCCTATGGCACTCTATGCATCACTTGGACCAATTTCATAAAAATCAGGTCGGTTTGCTAGTGGGGCCAATAGTGGCCCTAATGGGGTCCACTTGGGGGGCCCATTAGTGATCCTTAGGGGGCCCATCAATCATGATGACATTTCTCATGGTAGAATGAGTTTGGAAAGCTTGATTGACTCGATTCTTGAACTAGTAGTCCTAGGTTAAGAAACCAGATAGATTGGATCATTTTCATGTTTTTGGGGTTTGTACCGAAATAGGATCTGAAAATGAATCTCGGGTGCACACAGGATAAATTTTTATGACCTACGTTGATACACGTATCATATGAACTGATTTCGTGAAAAATTGAAAATCGATGGGACCCACAGGTGGGGCCCACCACTGGGGCCCATATGCCACATGGGTAGTAAATGGTGTCGTTTTTCACCCTTTACTTATAAATACCACATTAACTCTAGGGTTGAGGGGTTGGCATTTTTGGTGGTTGGGCAATTGCTACGTTTGAGAGAAAACAAAACACAAAAACACAAAAATCATAAAATCGAACACTAAAACCAAATAAAAAACATAAACTAAATCAATTTCTTCACAAAAATCTTAGAATTTCTACTAGTTGTGAGTTTAGAAGTCTAATCATCATGAAGTTAGTGTGTTCTAAGATTAGAAACACATTCAAAAGCATATCAACGTACAAACTAGGATCATCTTCAAAAATCAAGTGCTCTTAAGGCGTTCTTCACCAATCTTCAAGCAAACCATAGATTTTCCTTCAAAACAAGGTAATTGAGAGTCTAAAATTAATTCTCATTTGATTTTTAGTTTATTTTCTATTGTATAACTCTAAGAAACTGTGTTTTCACAAAAGAAACACATGAAAACTGAGTTTCGCAATGATCTGCTGCATTTGTAGGCATGAAGGTGCCCAGGCTGCAGTTGAAGGCGCCAGCCTTCAAGGGAAGGTGCACACACCCTCCCTTGAAGGCGCCTAAAAATCAGCAGATTGTTGTCCAACCGCCTCTGCCTTTAATCTTCTGGTGATTACAGGCTTCGTTTACCTTGGAAGGGGACGTGATTCTCTTACAGTGTGATAGTCCATAAATTTTAGAAGAGAAACAACATAAAAAAAACATAAAATCGTGCCTAAATTCTGAGATCAAGGTGGGTTAAGGCCTAAGGGTCGAAAAATCATATTTGATCTGGATGAGTACGTTAATGATTCTAATGAATATTTCTTATTGGGATTTGTGAATTTTGTTCATCTAACAAGATGAACATTATGATTATGAGCTTGAAATAATATTAAAATCATTATATTTTATTTTTTAACATTTATTTATGCACATTTAATTATTGTTCTTCAATATTTATGTTGTTTATTTAATCTACTAACTCAGTAATATTTCTAACATTTCTAACAGTAATTTTATTCTGCCAGTTTATTTTATTGATTATTTTTATTAATTTATCTTATTTTTGAACTAATATTTTTGTTTTGGTGATTTTTTATTAAAGTTTGCATTTATCATATTATTTGAATGTTTGAATATGATGTAATTGTTGTTGTTACTTTTTATAATTTTTGAGTTTAATGTAACTTATTCATATGGATTGTAATAATTTTATTTTCTATTGATCTGTATTTATTTAATGGGAAATGGGAATATGTAATGGAATAAATGGGTAGAATGTATTTTAGTAGGAGATGGTTTGTAATCTTTTCTCCTCCCTCTTTCTTGTGGATGATTTAATTATTTGTGATGATATGTTTGAATGACATTATTTTTAAAATTGAATAAAATGTTTCACATCTCAAATTAAATTAATACTGCAATTAATAAACGGTGAATATTCGGACAACTAGGAGGCCGATTTATACCAGGCAGAATGCGTGCCTAACACCTTCCCATCTCCATAATGAACTCCCTAATCCACTTTGGTTAAAACCAGATTAATTAATTCTAAAGAATTAATTAATTCGAGAATTTTTTTCCTATTTTAGTAAAATAGGGTGATGACTCTAAACAATTTTGAAAATGTTACAACAGTAAGGAAACACATTTTCTGAGGATAAAAATTGGATTGAATAAAATGATTTTCTTTAATTAATATGAACTAAGCTTGTTTAATTCGGTTTACTTAAGTGACTGTTGAGAAAACCATGAGACGCTGCGCGAAAGCCCACGTCATCCTCAGCATGGCGACTCTACTGGGAATACTTAGAGAGTTGACTCCATCAGTTGTCCTAATATTCATGTTTATTAATTATGTTATCAATTTAAATTGTGTTTAAATTTTTATGCAATTATAAATGTCATTCATGTATTTAATCTCTTATTAATCTCATTTCTACCCAACACCCTTTGGTGATATTAGGGGATGTGATCTCCTCACCATAGAGTGGCATCTCATCTCTTGTTGACACATTCCCAGTTCTCTAGCACCTGTCACAAGAAATCACAAAATTTCTAGTATCTTTAAAGAGTGTAGGCTAGAAGAAATCTACTTGCAGTACTTTTGCAGATGTCCTTGTTGTTCCAAAATGACCTCCATAGGGAAAAGAATGGTAGTGAGATAGAAGCTCTTGAATTTCTTCCTTTGGCAAGCATTATATGATAATCCCATCTCCACAATTTTTTTGTACAATAATGGTTCCTCCTAATGACAATCTTTCACTTCAACTAAGAATTTTGTTTTCTTCGATTGTAACTCATATTGGGCAAAATAACCTTACAAATAAGGTAATTGATATAATCTGCAAACCAAGGCACCTTGTAGTCTCTGACAGTAAAAATATGCTCCCTAGGAAATGAGTCATTAATTAGGAGACCAAAATCATCTCCGACATTGCCCTCTCTTCTAACCCTTGATAGGTGATTTGCAACGACATTGTCTACATGTAACATTCCAATTTTTGGGTATTGAGAAAATATAAGGAAAAACAATTTTTATTGTGATTTCATTATTTCTTGTTGATTTAATAATCAATTTGTTTGATTATAGCTTTTCACAGTAATTATTTGTATTTATATAAACGAATATTGATAATATTGTCAAGTGAGAAATTTTATAAAATAGTTTATTATGGCTTTTCTATTTATTTAGTATTTAAAGCACTCGATTGATTTTACTAATAAACTATTAATGGTTATTACAATTTTAATAATTATTTGCCAAAACAAGAATTTTGAAAAATTATTATTATTATTTATCATTTATATCCCAAAGTGTATTTATTAAAATGTAAGTTTATTGAAATAACAGAAAATATTCATTTCAAAAAACATTCATTTTAATTTTAATTCTAAAATTTTGGTGAACAAATTTGCGCCATGTAAAAATTAATCGAACCGTAAACCCATTTGCTATTGTCAAAAACCGATTGAAAACCAAGTGAAATTTATTGAGCCGGACCAAACCGATTCGAATTGAACCAGTACGGTCCAGCATAATCTGGAAAATTCCAGATTTATTTTTTTTTCCTTTTGCTTTCTTTCCCTTTTTCTTTCTTTTCCCTTCTCTTTCTTCTCCACGACAAACCCATTTCTCCTCCTTCTCTATCTTTTCTCTCACCGACTCTCTCTCTCTGTCACGTCTCTCTCTCGTTGTTTCTCTCTTTGCAAGACTGATAGCCACCATAGCCACTATGCGCAGCACCTTCCGCCAGCCTCACCTCGCACTGTCCACGGCAGCATCGCACCACAACTCCTTTCGCCTCCCCCTGTCGCGCGAATTAGACCAATGTCACAGCCCATTTTCGGCCACCAGCTGTAACTCAGTAGCTCCACCACGCACGACAGCAAACCCAGCTTGCTATTCCGACCACCGCCTCCTCCTCCTCTCCTCTCGGACGAAATTTAACCTTAAAATTTGTGATTTTTGGACTGAAATTATTTGGTACTAATTTTAAATCATTTTCAGAATTTAAGTAGTTAATTTATTAATTAGCTAGTAGTTAAATTTTAGTATTTTGAATGATTAAATTTATTATAGATGAGGTTGGTTAATTATCTAGTTGATTATATATGTTGGTGAATTTTAGTATTTTTAGGGATAATTCTAATAATTAATTGGTTTAATTGGATGATTATGGTGATTGATTAATTATAGGATTTTTGATTATTTAATTATAAGTTTATTGTTAGAACAATATTATAAAGGAGCTTAATTTAATTATAGAATATTGATTATTGGTTGATTCTAGTATTTTTGGTTGATTAATTAGCTATGTGGTTAATCGATTAATTAGGGAATTGTAATAGACAATTTTTTTTAGTGTCGATAAAAGTGATTTATGAGTCTGTGAATAGTACTATCGGTCCGGGATTTGGAATTATTTCGGTCCGAAAAAAATACTACATGTGTTTAATATTTTATTTAATATTTTTGGAGCATGTTTGCATGATTTAAGTGGGTATAAAATATTTCATGAATATTTTTGGAGAATTGCGGCAACTAATGAATATTATTTCTAATGTAGTATATTAAGGAATAAATGAGAAATTATTTTTGTGAAATTAATTTAATTAATTTGTGGAGTTAAATAATATTTGGAAGAGAATTATTTGAGGAATATTTAGAGTTATTGGATGAGATTACCCAAGACTTGATCATAGCCGTTGATTTAGCATAAAATAAGAAGTCAAGTTTGACTTTTCCATCTAAAATCTACCACTCACGAAGCAACACCCACATCTTCATCTTCTACTTCTTCTTCCACCATCTCCACGCCACTTCTTCTTCTCTTCTTCCTCCATTTTCTTTCATTTTTCTACCACAAATTATCACTAAACTACCGAATTAAATCATAGAATTGTGATTAATCCTTAGGAACTAAGTAGTAGAAGTTAAAAATTGCGATTAAAGACTAAGAGAATTGAAGCTGGCATTGAAGAGGTAAGTTGTGATTTTGAGTTCTGTGATTTAATAAGTAGAATTCAAGGATTAGACGTGATTTAATGCATTAGTTTCACGTCTTCAAAGGGCAAAGAGAAGGCCAAGTAATAGAGTCTTCTAAGCTTGTTTAAGCTTAATTAAGAGGTTAGTGCAATAATACTTTCAATTCCCTTTCAATTTCTTTAAGTTGTAATTTTTAGGTTTTGATTGATTTATGAGAATGTGTGTAAATTGAGTTGGGAAATTATTATTTGATGGTTTTATTGTGATTTTCCATTATTCAAAAGCATGAAATAATGCTTGAATGAGAAGAGGAACCTCTCATCCATCTTCTCTCAAGCGTGGCCGAACCTTCCCTAGAGGAAGGGCTTGGATTCTTGTTTCTTGTTTTGATCTCCTTTGATTGTAATTGAGTTTGAAAGTGGTTTTCTCTATGATTTATGAAATTAATTTGGGAAGAAACCACTTCCTCTTCATTCTCCATGGTTGGCCGAACCCTTGTTGGGTGAAGGGCACCATGTTCCTTATGATTTCTATGCTTGATTTAAACTTAAATGAGTTTGTTATTAACTAATTTGCTGGTGGTTAAAACCTCTCTTTTGAATTTTGGTGGTTAAACATTTTAGTCAGACTTAAAGAAGGTTTTGAAAGTATTAAAAGAGTTTTATGGTTACTTGCTTGAGAAATGGATTTAATGATTTTAAAGTGTGATTTTAAGTTGATAATTAGTACTTTTAATGGAGGCATTATGAAAGAAAGGTTTTTATTTGAAACATGAATTGATTTTATTGGATTTTACAAGTTGTAAGTTAAGTGATTTTTAAATAATAAGTGTTAATTTTAATTTTTTTTTTTGGATAAGGATTGGTGAATGAGAAGTGAGACTATTTATGGAGGAATTCATTTATTTTGAGCTCTACTATACATGATTGAAATGTGGTATGATGAGATGTATTGCGATATGTGAGCATGCTCGGGTTATTAGTCCATTCTATTTGGTGGAGCTATGATCATATGCTAGAGTTATCAACCCTTATAAATAGGCCGACGCGCTTATTATTTGTGGTAGTGCTTGCACAGGCTATAGTGGTGCTTTCATAGGCCACAATTGTGTTATTGGTGGGTGGTGCTTTCACAGGCCACAGTGCTGCTTTCACAGGCCACGATAAACATATTGATATTTGTGATATTTCTTATTTATATTGAGTTTAGTATAAATTTTAAGGTGTAAATTTCTTTATGGTTTTTCAAAATATTCGGATTTAACTAGTACGTCTTCCATGCTTAAAATATATTTGATTTGAGATTTATTACTTGGCATTTCTTGGTTATTTAAATTTATAATCTTTTAGGACCACTGAGTCTTCCACTCAGCCCGTTGATTTTTATCACGCGCAGGTTGTGTGCTGTGAGGACTACTCAAAGACCAAAGGGGCAACATCAAAGTAGAAGTATAGCTTTTGGGTAGGACATATATATTAATACGAATTATGGCATGTATAGAATTATTGTAAATAATATTGGAGTTGTGAATATTGAGATTATAATTAATGTGATTGGTGGATATTTTCAGTACTATTATTTGATTATATGTATGGTGTATGGATGATGATATATATTTTTCTTGAAATGAATGAGTTTATAATATTGATGAGAGAACCTAAGTAAAATGGATGAATATTTAGAAGTGCTTTTGACATATTGTGTTGAATTGGAGTTTTAGGGTTTGGAGAAATTATATTGGAAGTGTGTATATTTTCTTTGTATGGCAAGTTAATTTTTACAGGAAACTCTAGCAAAATTTTCGTAGGAATTTTCCTAAATGTTATTTTTAAATTTTTAATTACTTGCCTCCTTATGAAAATCTAACCACTTCCAATATGTGATATAGAGTTACTAAGTGATATAAGACTGTGCTCCGGCGCCAAATGTGGCATCCGCCGTCTGGTTCTCTGGGATTGGGCGGCGAATGTTACATTTAGTGGTATCAGAGCCTAGGTTTAGCCGATTCTAGGATTTATGATTTGGTGTAAGAGTTATTTGATTTGGAGTAATTATATAAGTGATTTAAGTTAAATACATGTCATAATAGTCTGTTTTGTGAACTTCTCTTTGTAGGTGTTTAGTATGTCACAACATCTATCTGATGAGGAGGTGGATAGTTTTGCTCCTCCTAAGGGTGCTATGTTAGAGGGTGTGCCGGCTGGTGGTGCCGCTGGCGGTGTATTAGGTTCAGATGCAAAGTGCACCTAGGTTGGGGGGCAGGCTACTGCGGGTCCCGCGGGGCCTAATCAGGGTGACCTTGTCCAGCAATTGGTAATTGCATTGAGGCAAGTTGCGGGAGCAGTTCCCAAGGCACCAGTCGCACCAGCCCCTATTCCAATTCGTCCTCCTATTAAGAGGTTCAGGAGGTATGGTGTTGTTGACTTTATAGGTCGGAAGGATGAAGATCCTTCTGTAGCAGAGTTTTGGCTCCAAGCTACAGAGAGGATTTTGGAGCAGATGCAGTGTACTCCTCGAGGTAGATTGATCTGTGCTACTTCTTTGCTGAAGGAGGAGGCCTATTTATGGTGGGAGTCCATGGTTAAGGTAGCTAGAGCTAAGGATGTGACGTGGGATTTCTTTCTCTCTGAGTTTCGAGAGAACTATGTGGGGGAGCTATATATGGATCAAAGGATAGTGGAGTTTTTAGAGCTCAGACAGGGTCGGATGACCATATCTGAGTATGAGCTGGAGTTTCTGTGATTGAGAAGGTAAGCCGCTAAGTTGATCCCTACTGAGGCAGATAGGTGTAAGCGATTTAGGAAGGGACTATTGGATGATATATGATGCATTTGACATCCCAGCCTCACACCACATTGGCTTCTAGGGTGAAGGCTGCTTCTGAGTTGGAGATTATCTAGATGGAGAGACAGTCTAAAGTGCAGAGGACCCAGCAGGGTAGTCAGCATAAGAGGTTCCAGAGTGCTATGTCTGGACAGACTTTTGGGGCTCAGTCTACTAGTAAGAGGTTTAGAGGTGGACCGCAGATGGGAGTAAGACTAGGTTAGAGAGTTGGCCGAGGTACATTTATGAGATTAGCCCCTCAGGCTACATCTGTTGCTAGTGGTGGAGGTGCTGCATGGCCAGGTTTACTAGCTTGCACCCAGTGTGGCAGGAGACATGTTGGGGTGTGTTGGGGTGTGCTGGGAGCTTCGAGAGCTTATTTTAGATGTGGATCCACCAAGCATATGGTCAGGGATTGTCCTTTGGTAACTACTAGTCCAGCTTAGCAGGTTGGGAGGCCAGCTCCCTATGTTTAGAGGGGCAGAGGTAGAGGCCGTGGTGAGGCATATGCTATTGGGAGTCAGAGACCAATATCTGAGACAGTGGATAGGCCAGAGGTTAGAACACCAGTAAGGTTCTATGCTATCAGGACCAGGGAGGAGCAAGATGCTCCAAATGTCATTGCAGGTACCTTTTCTATCTTCGATACTTTTATACTTGCTTTGATTTATCTGGGCTTCACGTATTCATATATATACATACATGTGGGTAGACTAGGTAGTATGCATGCTGATACATTAGAGTATAGTGTTGAGGTCACTAGTCCATTGGGGCAGAGTGTAGTGGTTGACTGGGTGTATAGAGATTGCCCTTTAGTCATTCTTAGGCATGCATTTCTGGGTGATTTGATAGAGTTGCTCTCCTGGGAGTATGATATGATCTTGGGTATGGATTGACTATCATGGCATGGGGTGATTGTGGATTGTAGGCATAAGATGATCACACTCTAGACTCCGACTGGAGAGGAGATAGTAGTTGTGAGCGAGAGGAAGGATTACCTCTCTAATGTTATTTCAGCCAGTACTGCTAGGAGGATGATACAATATGGCTGCAAGGCATTCTTAGCTTGTGTACATGAGTCTAAGTGGAAACCTCCTAGTGTAGATGAGATTACGACAGTGTGTGATTTCCCGAATGTGTTTCCTGAGGATTTGCCTGGTTTACCTCCTATGAGAGAGGTTGAGTTCAGTATCGAGGTTATACCGAGTACCGCGCCAATATCGATTGCTCCATATCGGATGGCTTCGACTGAGTTGAGAGAGTTGAAGATCCAGCTTCAGGAGTTGCTTCATAAGGGTTTCATTCAACCTAGTGTTTCCCCTTAGGGCGCTTCGATCTTATTTGTGAAGAAGAAGGACAGTACTTTGAGGCTGTGCATTGATTACAGATAGCTTAATAAGGTGACAGTGAAGAATGGGTATCCATTGCCTCAGATAGACAATTTGTTTGATCAGTTGAGAGGGGCCACAGTATTTTCGAAGATTGATTTGAGATCTGAATATCATCAGTTAGGAGTTAGAGAGTCGGATGTGCCTAAAACTGATTTTAAGACTCGATATGGCCACTATGAGTTTTTAGTGATGTCATTTGGGTTGACTAATGCTCCAACAGTGTTTATGGATCTAATGAACTGGATCTTCCATCCTTACCTGGATCAATTCGTGGTGGTTTTCATTGATGATATTTTGGTGTACTCTCCGACTAGAGAGGATCATGGTCACCACCTACGGACAATTCTGTAGACCTTGAGAGATCGGCGGTCGTATTGTAAGCTCAATAAGTGTGAGTTCTGGTTGATGGAGATTGCCTTCTTAGGGTATATTGTTTCTGCGGAGGACATTCAAGTGGATCCGAAGAAGATTAAAGCAGTGCTTGATTGAAAGCCACCTAAGAATGTCATTGAGATCCGCAGTTTGTTAGGTTTGGCTGGTTATTATAGGAGGTTTGTCGAGGGGTTTTTTCTTATTGCAGCCCCTTTGACTAGACTTCTTCATAAGGATATCCGTTTTGAGTGGACTAATAGATGCCAGAGCAGTTTTGAGAGGCTTAAGGCAATGCTTATTGAGGGTCTAGATTTGACACAGCCAGCTCCTGGTAGGCTGTATGATGTGTATAATGATGCTTTGCATAATGGTCTGGGTTGTGTACTGATGCAGGAGGGTAAGGTAGTTGCTTATGCTTCTCGACAACTTAAGCCACATGAGAAGAACTACCCTACCCATGATTTGGAGTTAGCAGCCACTATGTTTGCCTTGAAGATTTGGAGGCATTACCTGTATGGTGAGAGATGCCGCATACATACGAATCATAAGAGCCTTAAGTATCTGCTTACGCAGAGAGAGCTTAACCTGAGGCAGCGTAGAAGGTTAGAGCTACTTAAGGACTACGATTTCACCATAGATTACCATCCGGGTAGAGCTAATGTAGTTGCAGATGCTCTGAGTAGGAAGTCTTTAGTAGCCCTTTGTGCAATGAATGTTCAACTATCAGTGGCTAGTGATGGTGCTCTTGTATTAGAGCTTATAGTGGGACCTAGCCTACTTCAGCAGATTAGAGATGCACAGTAGGGTGGTGAGACTATTGCCAAGTGGAAAAGCTTAGTCAGAGAGGGTAAGAAGAAGAGGTTTGAGGTTAGAGACGACTACTTGTACTTTGAAGATCGAATTTGTGTGCCTAAGATCCCAGATTTGAGGAGGATTATCTTAGAGGAAGCACATAGTAGTCCATATTCTATGCATCCAGGTAGTAATAAGATGTACCAGGATTTGAGGATGCAGTATTGGTGGCCGACTATGAAGAGGGACATTACAGATTTTGTGTCGAGATGCTTGACCTGTCAGCAGGTTAAGGCAGAGTATCAGGTCCCATCGGGTTTTCTACAGCCTATCTCTATTCCGGAGTGGAAATGGATAGGATTACCATGGATTTTGTGGTTGGTTTACCTACTACACTTAGGAAGAAAGATGCTATTTGGGTCATAGTCGACAAATTGACTAAGTCAGCGCATTTTCTTCCTATTAGGACTGATTATATGATGGAGCAGTACGCAGAGCTCTATATCGATGAGATTATGAGAATTCATGGAGTTCCTTCCTCCATTATTTTTTATAGAGATCCGAGGTTTACTTCGAGGTTCTGGAAGAAGTTACATGAGGCTCTAAGAACTAGATTGCATTTTAGCACAGCCTTCCATTCGTAGACAGATGGTCAGTCAGAGCGGGTGATTCAAGTGCTTGAGGATATGTTGAGGGCTTGTGTGATAGAGTTTGAGGGTAGTTAGGAGAAGTATATTTGACTAGTTGAGTTTGCCTACAACAATAGTTATCAGTCAAATATTCAGATGGCTCCATTTGAGGCTTTGTACGGTTGGAGGTGTAGGACACCTCTATGTTGGACGGAGCTTAGTAAGGGGAAGATTGTGGGTCCAGATTTGATCCATGATGCAGAGGATAAGGTTAGGATCGTAAGGGAAAGGTTGAAAGCGGCTTCAGATCGTCAGAAGTCATATGGTGATCTTAAGAGAAAGGATATTGAGTATCCAGTGGGTGATAGAGTATTTTTGAAGGTGTCTCCATGAAAGAAGGTTCTGAGATTCGGTAAGAAGGGTAAGCTTAGTCCAAGGCTCATAGGTCCATACGATTGGCCTATAGAGCGTGTGTATGGGACCGTTGGCCTATAGACTAGTTTTACCACCAAACATGGATTGGATACATAATGTCTTTCATGTATCCATGCTAGAGAGATATAGATCGGATCCTTCACATGTGATTTCAGCTAAGTCTGTCACCACTGAGTCAGATTCGAGGTATGATGAAGAACCCATAAGGATAGTTGCTAGAGAGATTAAGGAATTAAGAAATAAGAGAATACCTCTAGTGAAGGTCCTATGGAGGAACCATAAGATAGAGGAGGCTACTTGGGAGAGAGAAGATGATATGCGACAGCAGCATCCTCAGTTATTCATATCAGGTAAATTTAAGGACGAATTTTTCTTTAAGGGGGGGAGAACTGTAACAGACCATTTTTTTCAGTGTCGGTAATAGTGATTTATCGGTTTGTGAATAGTACCATCGGTCCAAGACTTAGTATTATTTTAGTCCGAAAAAATTACTACATGTGTTTAATATTTTATTTAATATTTTTGGAGCATGTTTGCATAATTTAGGTGGTTAGAAAATATTTCATGAATATTTTTCGAGAATTGCGGTAACTAATGAATATTATTTCTAGTGTAGTACATTAAGGAATAAATGAGGAATTATTTTTGTGAAATTAATTTAATAAATTTGTGAAGTTAAATAATATTTGAAAGAGAATTATTTGAGGAATATTTAGAACCATTGGATGAGATTACCTAGGACTTGATCATAGCCGTTGATTTAGCATAAAATAAGAAGTTAAGTTTGACTTTTCCACCTAAAATCTACCACTTACCAAGCAACACCCACATATTCATCTTCTTCTTCTCTTCTTCCTCCATTTTCTTTCATTTTTCTACCACAAATTATCATTAAACTACCGAATTAAATTATAGAATTGTGATCAATCCTTAAGAACTAAGTAGTAGAAGTTGGAAATTGTGATTAAAGACTAAGAGAATTGAAGTTGCCATTGAGAGGTAAGTTGTGATTTTGAGTTCTGTGATTTAATAAGTAGAATTTAAGGATTAGACGTGAAACTAATACATTAAATCATGCTCCATCTATCTTGTAGGTTAATTTTTTATTTTGATGGGATTTTCTCCTACTTTGAAGAGGTTGGAGAACCATTTTCAAGGGGCAAAGAGAAGGCCAAGGAATAGAGTCTTCTAAGCTTGTTTAAGCTTAATTAAGAGGTTAGTGCAATAATACTTTCAATTCCCTTTCAATTTCTTTAAGTTGTAATTATTAGGTTTTGATTGATTTATGAGAATGTGTGTAAATTGTGTTGGAAAATTGTTGTTTGATGGTTTTATTGTGATTTTCCATGATTTAAAAGCATGAAAGAATGCTTGAATGAGAAGAGGAACCTCTCCTCCCTCTTCTCTCAAGTGTGGTAGAACCTTCCTTAGAGGAAGGGCTTGGATTCTTGTTTCTTGTTTTGATCTCCTTTGATTGTAATTGAGTTTGAAAGTGGTTTTCTCTATGATTTATGAAATTAATTTCGGAAGAAACCACTTCCTCTTCATTCTCCATGGTTGGCCGAACCCTTGTAGGGTGAAGGGCACCATGTTCCTTATGATTTCTATGCTTGATTTAAACTTAAATGAGTTTGTTATTAACTAATTTGTTGGTGGTTAAAACCTCTCTTTTGAATTTTGGTTTTGAAAGTATTAAAAGAATTTTATGGTTACTTGTTTGAGAAATGGATTTAATGATTTTAAAGTGTGATTTTAAGTTGATAATTAGTACTCTTAATGGAGGCATTATGAAAGAAAGGTTTTTGTTTGAAACATGAATTGATTTTGTTGGATTTTACAAGTTGTAAGTTAAGTGATTTTGAAATAATAAGTGTTGATTTTAAAATGTTTTTGGATAAGGATTGGTGAATGAGAAATGAGACTATTTGTGGAAGAATGCATTTATTTTGAGCTCTACTATACATGATTGAAATGTGGCATGATGAGATGTATTGCAATATGTGAGCATGCTCGGGTTATTTGCCCATTCTGTTTGGTGGAGCTATGATCATATGCTAGGGTTATCAACCCTTATAAATAGGGGGATGCACTTACTATTTGTGGTAGTGCTTGCACAGGCCACGGTAGTGCTTTCACAGGCCACGATCGAATCTGCTTACATTCATTCAATATTGGTACGAGCCTTAAAATAAAATGGAATTTTATTTTATTATAAAGGAACCAGAAACATATTGGTATTTGTGATATTTCTTATTTATATTGAGTTTGGTGTAAATTTTAAGATGTGAATTTCTTTATGTTTTTTTTTAAATACTCGAATTTAACTAGTACGTCCTCAGTGCTTAAATTATATTTGATTTGAGATTTATTACTTCGCATTTTTTGGTTATTTAAATTTACAATCTTTTAGCATCACTGAGTCTTCCACTCAGCACATTGTTTTTTATCACGCGCAGGTTGTGTGCTGTGGAGACTACTCAAAGATAGAAGGGGCAGTATCAGAGTAGAAGTATAGCTTTTGGGTATGATATGTATATTAATATGAATTATGGCATGTATAGAATTATTGTAAACAATATTAGAGTTGTAAATATTGAGATTATAATTAATGTGATTGGTAGATATTTTAAATACTATTATTTGATTATATGTATGTTTATGGATGATGATGTATATTTTTCTTGAAATGAATGGGTTTATAATATTGATGAGAGAACCTAAGTAAAATGGATAATATTTAGAAGTGCTTGTGACATATTGTACTGAATTGGAGTTTTGGGGTTGGAGAAATTATATTGAAAGTGTGTATATTTTCTTTGTGTGGCAAATAAATTTTTAGGGGAAACTCTTGCTAAATTTTGGTAGGAATTTCCCTGAATGTTATTTTTAAATTTTTAATTATTTGACTCCTTATGAAAATCTAACCACTTCTAATAAGTGATCAAGAGTTAGTGAGTGATTTAACACGGTGCTCCGGCGCCGAATGTGGCATCCGCCATCTGGTTCTCCGAGATTGGGCGATGGGCGTTACAGGAATTTGATAAAATAAATAAGTTAGTGATTTAATTATGATTTATTATTTTTTTGTATGGAGTAATATGTTTTATTGTAGTTGATTTAATTAATTATGAGAACCAGTTAAAATAATTTATTAAGGAATTTTAATTAGTGGTAGATCTTGATAAATAATAAATTGATAGAGAATTTGGATTTATTATGGATTAATTTTCCATTATTGAAAATAGGATTATATTTATACGAAATGAAAATATTATCGAATATATTATATTGGTGGTGAATTTAGGATATTTTAAAGGTTCTGACGAGAAATCGAATTAATTAAGGTTAGTAGCTAAGCAATATAAAATTTAGACTAGTTTTAATAGAGATGATATGATATAATTTGTTAAATTAATTTTCTAATTATTATTTTGCGTTGAGTAGAATAGTTGACTGATAAATTCCTTCTATATTTTCGTGTTCATAAATCGTCTGAACTCGTCTACTACTCTTCCGCACCAGAGTCAGAATTGGGATTTGAACATCTTAATATCACAGTGAGTAATAATAAATTGTGCATACCATCTGCATATACGCATATCATGCATATATCATATTCCATTTATTATTTAAATATGATTAGTATTCATTTTTCCTATTGTTATTATATTACTATCCACCTTATAAACATAATATTCTAGTCCTACAATAATGTATAATTACAACCTTCGATTACATCCATACATGCATATATTGTATTGATTAAATTGTTGAATATTTGTATTGTGACAATGATGTGCTTTGTATCTGGGTGGAAATTGAGATGACGTAGGTCACTATGGGACCATTAGCCAGGTATAAGGGGATCGGCTCCCTGATATATATATTTATATTTATGTGCGAATGAGAAACGTAGGCCAAGGGCCGGTGGGTGGATTTGTGATACTATTGATCAACTTTCACATGTTGTGAATATCTGAATGTGATATGTTTGAAGGTACGGATGTTATGTCATGTGCTTGTGAAATTATGTCCATTTCATATATATTGTGGAAGCATTATGCTTGAATGCGTGGGTTTGCATTATTTATTATTATTCACTGAGTTTAGTGAAACTCACCCCCCCTTCCATAAATACTTTTTAGAAAATAAAAGTACTATTGGGTCATAAGACTCTGCTTTCTTCTTCGTAGAGAACCGAACGTACTAGTATGAACTATTTATTAAGTTTGTGGTTTTTTTGCATATTTTATTTAATTTCGGAGTTAGGATGTTAAATTAACATTTGGTTATCTAAAGTTATTGTGTGATTATAAATAGTCTATAGAGTATTTTCTATGATTAAAGACTATATCAAGGAATAGTTTGACCATGTTATGATAGAAAAATTTTATATGATAGTGTATTTTTATTATATGGATATGGGCCTGAGCTATGAATAGTATTAATATTCAATCTGGGCAAAGATGTTATTAATCGTTTATTGAATAATGTCATAACATGGGCTTACTATTTTTTTTTTTAGAGTCAGATGACAAGAAAAAAGAAATGAAATGTTATAGTTTAGACTTACTACGGGCCTCAGGGACCTTAAGCTTACCTATGTCCTAGTGCCGGTCCGGCCCAAGGTTTGGGTCATGACATTTATAAAGAATAGTAGTATTTTATTTAAGTTAAAATAATTGTATAAAGAATAATAAAGAAATCAAACCAAAGTGAACCAAAGAGTTAACCCAAAATTATTTCAGAAACCATCAGAAAATAAAGAAAAGCATAGAAAACCAACTAAATCAAACCATAAAATATTGATTTGAATCGGATCCTTTAGTTAAAAACTTGAAATTGAACCAAACCGAAAGAAATCACCCTCTTCTTCCTCTCTTTCTCGCGATCTCCACTCTCTCCCTCGTTTTCACCATGCTGACTCCGTTCAACCTTCTTTCTGCCATCCATGATTGCCAATTGATGTGGCTGGAGTAACGATCTGCTCACCTAGCACAGTTGGACGTCTTCTTCGACCTTCCATCTCGTGGAGCGGAACACAGCAACTGCAAGTCTTCTTTTCGCAGCGACGCAGCTCCTCTGTCCAGCGAGTTAAACATTTATTAGTGAGCTCTTACGTCAACGGTGAGTTTGAAAGTCTCCCTTCCTTCCAGTTGAAGAATTTCTTTTTAATTATTTATAGGAATTCTTTGAATATTTAGTTGGATTGTGATTTAGGTTATTATTAGAGTATGAAATTTTGGGACTTTTCCTTAATTCATTTGAACTAGAACAAATTAGTAGGTTTTGTTATTAAAATTAAATCCCTCATAAAATTCTGGTCATTTTGTTATTTGAGTTTGCTAATTCTAGGCAAGGAAAGAAATAAGGCCACCGTCTGTGATGATTTCGACGGCGGTGGTGGTGGCAGCGAAGCTCCGGTAAGGCTTTGAGAGATAGTGTCCTCTCCTCGATGCTAGGAACACCATGGTATAATTAGATTTTTCATCTAGAGGTTAGTGCTTATTTTATTTATTAATTTAAATACTTTTGAAATACAAAATAAATATAATTACTATTGAGAAATTATGGTTTTAATTGAATATAGTTGTGAAATTTGATAATTGGAATTAGTTAAGTAATTTGGTTTCCGAATTGAAATTAATTATATATTTTATGACTTAATGAAGTTGAGTAATTCAAATTTTAAATGAAGAATGTTGTGCTTAGAAATACATTTTTTTTTTTTTTGCCTTAGCTTGAATTAGAAATCAAACTTGATTTTAGTTCATATATTAAGGAGTAGTAAATTGAATTGTTAAATAAATTGTAATTGATGTTGATGTTGATGAATAGAGGATGGGAAATACATTGTGTTGGTTGCCCGTGGATTTAGGCTGTGATTTGATGCCTATTTATGTATTTTTTATAATAGTGATGGTTCCATTTATAGATGAAATGCTACTGAAATTTTGTTAACTATGAATGAGTTATTAATGAAATTGTGTTCAATATTTGATTAATGAAATGCAGTAAAAAGTAGACTTATAAATAATATTAAGTACCATAACTTTATATGCAGCTCTTGTATCAAGCACAATGAAAGAATAATTGTTTGATGTATGTGTATCAAATATGAAAAATGACTTTTATGTCAAATATGTTATGATTAATTATAAGTTATAAAGGTTTAGTATGACTTCTAAACCAAGAAATTATTGTGATACTGAAAATGTTAGAGAAAGAATGAGTTTTATAAGAAATGTTATGAAATAATAAGAAAATAAGTTTTGGACTCAATACAATTAGTGCGAATCTGATGTATGATCTAATTTATTTTGTAAGATGAGCATGTTCAGGTTCGATGCCATTTTGATAATTAATATAAGCTGTGATCATATGTTAGGCTCTGGATGCCTTTTGTTTGAGTGGACGTGCTCTATCTGTTTCTGTTAGGCTCTAGATGCTCCTATGATTTTATTGGCAAATAAATTGTCATTATGTATAAGCTTGGGCTCTACATGCTTCTATGATTATCTGTATAAGTTTGGGCTCTAAATTGCCCCTCTGATTCTGTTGACATATAAGGCCTCTCTAATTCTGTTTTTGAAATCTGATTCTGTTTCTAAAATTTGACTCTATTTCTGAAATCTTATCTTCTTTATTTTCCCTATGTGTATCTAAGTCCCTTAAGAAAGATATGGTTTTTAAGATAAGGAAATTAAATTAATAAGTTTACGTTATGTAATTTTGGTTTATTATATGTTTTTAATAATATGAATAATTGAATATGGTAACAAAATGATAATTATGGTGTGTAATATGGATGTTGGTTTTAAATTAAATAGTATGTTCAACAAAAAATACAGAATAAAGGTAAAGAATACATGATATGATATTTATAATGAGTAATATGATTGCTATTGTTTTTTTGGTAACAACTATTTCATAATTTTGTAAGTCATTCCTAAAATATATCTTTTCAAAATCTATGTTTAAATTAATGTATATAACAAGCGCCACTGAATTTTATACTAGAGCGTGGAGTTTTTCACGAGTAGGTTGAAAATTGTAAATAGTTATGATTCAGAACTCCAGTATCAGCATCAAAGGAGGAGGAGAATATATCTGCTGACTTGAGCATGAAAGTACAATGAGATTGACATGTGGTATAAGAGATTTTATTTTAAGGAAATGTATTTTAAGTTGGATGGTATTTATATAATTAAAGTGAACCTATTATTTATTATTTTAATTATATGATAAACTATCAATATTGTTATTAAATATTATGAATTAAGGTTTTATATGAAGGTTTTGAATTTTATATTCCATTATTTAAAAGTGATATGTTTTGATGCCATATTAGAATTTTATGTATTCCATGCTTTAATTCCTTTAAGGTACTTGTTTTTAAGTATCAAATATATTTTAATGTTTCACATGTGCTATTTTAATAAATGTTTTACAAACTTCAGATATAAGATTTTTATTATTTCAAAAACTTTCAAATTATTAAGTCTTCCGTAAATACATTAAATTTAAATAACATTTATACCTTCTCATAAATAAACTATTTTTCTTTATATATGCTAATAATAGATAGAAACAAATTCTAAGTCTAGATAGATTTTTGAATCTAATATGATTTTATCAAAACTGTTTTCTTTATACAAATAATTAAGATAAATGTGATTAAGAATTCTTGTGTCTCTGGCATAGAATGTGACACTCATTGTCTAATTCTACAGGACCAGATAGGGGGCGTTACACTGCTTCTTTTTTACTTTTTTTACCTCAAAATTGAACTGTTGTAAAAGCAAAACCCAACGGATCAATCTCGATTTTGCTTCTTTTTTACTCCTCAGGTATCTAATGGCTGTATGATCCGTGCAAATAGTGACTTTTGATCCAAATAAGTAGTCTTCAAATTTATCAAGTGTCCACATGCTTTTAGGCATTTTAAAATTCATGAGTAGAATCACCCTACTCATGATATAGAAATGGCCGCCATTATTTTTGCACTGAAGATTTAGAGAAATTACCTTTATGGTGTTTCGTGTGAAATCTTTACTGATCATAAGAGCTTGAAATATACTTTTGATCAAAGAGATTTAAACTTAAGGCAAAGACGTTGGGTTGAATTCCTCAAAGATTATGATTGTACCATTCAATATCATGCAGGGAAAGCTAATGTTGTAGCTGATGCTTTGAGCTGAAAATCTTTAGGGAATTTGTCTTATATCTCAGCAGAAAGGAGATGTTAGTTTGGGATGTTCATAGGATGCTAGATGAAAATCTTGAATTGGAAATTCCTACTTCAGAAACTCTGTTAGCTTAATTCAGAGCAAGGCCGATGTTGTTTGACAAGATTAAATTTGCATAGAGTAGAGCTATGTAATTATAGAGAATCATACAAGAAGTAGGTACTAGTATTTGGGAATTTTATGATAGACAATGAAGGAGTACTTAGAAATGATACATGATTGTGTGTACCTAATGTCAACAATCTTAGGAAGGAGATTTTGGATGAAGCTCATTATGCCGCCTATTATGTACATTCTAATGTTACCAAATGATTGATCTGATGAATTTCGATTGTATGAATTGTTGATGAAATGTGATGTGCTGTAAATTGCCTTGATTGAGTAGAGTAAGGATGAAGTGGGTCACCATGTGTTGTAAAAGCGGTCTAGGACCGTTGGCCATATATTGTGAAAGCGGTCTAGGACCTTGGCCATATATTGTGTAAGTTGTGAAAGCAGTCTGGGACCGTCGGTCATATATGAGAAAAAAGAATTTGTGCCCCCGTGTGCATCTGATGATGAATAAAGATGTGATATGAATGACCATAGGTTGATCTCCTGATGGTATGAAAAGAAAAGTGAATAAAAAATATATAATATGAAAGGGCTGGTTAAACGAGAATTGGAACAGTCAGCCAAGTATCGAGGATCGGCTCCCTAATGCACACACATGAGAAGATGAGTTATGTGAGAAGACAACTCATCAGGGGCTATGGTGATGCCACAGACTAATTTCCACATGATTGATTATTTGAAGATGAAATAATTGTGGATGCTGATGCTATGACATGTGCATGACTAACAGTGTGTTAAATCCTGTGATTAGAGATGCATTTTGTGTGATTGTCTGGTCATGCATTATTTATTATTATTCACTGAGTTTGGTGAAACTCACTCCCTCCCTCCATAAACTTTTTCAAGAAGTAGAAGTATTGCTGGTTCATAAAAGCTCTGCTTCCTTCTCCGCAGAGATATAGTATTCAATACTAGCTTTGAAAATGTTAGTGTACGAATTATCTAAGATGTTGGAATATACAGCATATTTTAGCATAGTTCCGCAGTCAGGACGATAAATCAATATTTAGTTATGTAAAAATTATTGTATGTTGATAAATAAAGTGTGGAGTATTTTTCTAAAATTTGGAGAAATTATGACAAAAAGAGTTTAACCATATTATGACCGATAAATTTGGTATAAATTGTATTTTGATTAAATGAGTATAAGCTCAAGCTGTGAATCAAATGTGATATTGAAGCTGGGCCAAGAATGTTACTGACTGATTGTTGGGTTGTGTCGTAATATAGGCTTACTGTTTCCAAAGTCAAATATAAATGGAGATAGGTTTGTGAATGATTTAGGCTTACTATGGGCCTTGGGGACCTTAAGTTTACCCAAGTCTTAGTGCCGGTCCGGCCCACGGTTTGGATCGTGATAAAAGTTGGTATTAGAGCATAAGATCATTGTGGTATAGGTAACTACGGAACATAGGGAATTCCATTTCATCTCTTTCAGTATCCTTTGCTTCTATTTCCATACCTCTTTTATCTTAACCATTGTGGAATAGGTATGTACAAGAAATTTTTTTTTGTTTGGATCGGCCGTAACCAACATAAAGAGATCTTGGTGAATTTTCCTCTCAAGGGAATGGTGGACACACTAAACCTTGTGAGATAGGAAAATTCATACCTACTACATAAAATGGTAAACTATATTTGAAGAGAAATAAAGATGAGTATAGTATATAAGCAGTAAGGATAGTCCATTACAATAGTTGCTTGTATCAAAGCAGGGATCAATTTCTAGATCTACAAATAGAAGAACACCGAATGATAATAGATTAACTTGATCACTCAATGCAATACTTGCTATATATAATTTATTTTTGCTATGATTAGGAAAATGTAAGGTAATAAGTGAAAATATTCATTATGTGGTAAATTGTGTGTGGCGATGTCATGGTATCAGTAGTTATAATGAGGGACTTAGCTATAGATATAAGGATTATCATCAAATTAAACATTATTGTGTTATTGATTATGGCTGCCTTGGAGTTGTGTTTATAATGCTTTGGTATATACTCTCAATAAGAGAATTGAGTTGCTTAGCCTAGTCTAAGTTGGTGACTATTAAGACTAAAGAATTAAATTAGATCATAAATTACGTACTGAAGCTATTTAAAGGAAAGAAAAAGAGAGAGGTGATGTAGTGTAAACATGAATTTATTTTAGGCCATAAGACTTATTATTAAAATTTCAGAGTATTAACTTTTGTCATGGCGTTTACTTGCTATTTGAATTTGAATTCAATTTAATTTTGAATTGAAAGCACATATTATGATAAAAAAATTGAGTATTTATCTATATATGAAACATAATAGTGCGAAGTTAATTGTATTTGAGAATTTGTATACGTATTATAAGCAAGTAAAATTAGATAATTAGATAAAATGGTCATAAGCATGACGGAAGCATAAGATTAAGTGAAAGTGTGGATAATCAGAGTAAATGGTGAATATTGGAGTAGCATTTTAGAGAACATTGGATAATCAAAAGGAAAGTTTATATTTAAATGCTTGAGAACATTGCATTTATTTCTTAAAATATTATAAGTTATCAGAGATTTTGTAGAATTAAGATTTTTAAAAAAGAATATGGTAAGACTTTGATGAGCATGCAATCGATTTATTATTTTTATTTCAACATTCTATAAGATTTTATTTCAACTGATTTCAAATTCCCTTGATTATGTTAAAATTTTCAGATAAGATACGATGTTATCGGTTTAATTTTGAGATAAGTTTATTGAAAGGTGCTATAAGCAAAGCACATTATAGGGTACTTGTGCATAAGAGCGATGATATTTGAGTTTTTAATGTCTATGTATATTTAGTGATTTCATTCTTATAGATGATAGGTGTTAATTCTATAGTGTTTTAATATAGTTTGTATTTGAATTTTAGTAAGTTTTTATTGCTTTAATTTGATTTTAAATCACTTTTAGTACAATTATGTTCAAAAGCTTCCTCGATCTTTAATCCGCGTGATCTAAGAGAAAATTGCAGAAATTTGGCGCTTATAATACAAGGCACTTAG
>CANUEP010021487.1:0-36696 GCA_947857235.1 Jatropha podagrica
CCATGCCTTAATCATTGGGTAATTGATCTAGTAATTAGGTTAATTAAAATTGGAGTCATTTAGGGTTTTTCCTAGTTTACCCTTAAATAATTAAACAAGGTGGCGACTCACACATCACGTGCATTTCTATCCTTTTGCCATATGCATTTCACGCCTATGTGTGTCGGGGTAGGGGTTCACAGTAAGGGTTATCATCTCGGCAATAGTAGGGTACCTCTACATGATTCCTACCACTACACTAAGGTCCCCTCAACCTCCTCTACAATGGGCAGTCGCCTATCAGGTACATGCACATTCACATAAAAAAAAAAAATGTCATCTTTCATAAATGCAAATTCAGTTCTTATATACATGCCTAGCTAACAAACTAATAGGCACCACAGTGCAAATTGTTATATGCAGTAAAACTAACATTTCACGCAGGAAAACTACAAAAGTTCTCAGAATTAAAATAGATTTTCAAACCAACTCCACAAGTATTCAAACTTAAAACAGGGTTTTCAAACCAACTCTAGAAGTATTCAGAATTAAAATAGGGTTTTCAGACCAATTTCAAAAGTTCTCAAACTTAAAACGAGGTTTTCAAACCTATCAAACTCCTTTTAGGATCAGCTACAAGGTCACAAGATGTTACGGCTTTAACCAAAATAGAAAATAGGCCCTAACGACAAGGGATCAAATAGTAAATTATAATCAAACTCCGACCAGGACTACCTATAGGGTCTAAGGAGGCTATATCTTCAACTAGAGACAAAGTCAGACCTAAGACCTAAGCACAGCAGATTTTGAGACAAAAGTGCAATTCTTTGAAAATTAAAGGACTTAATTGTAGTTTCTAACAAAATGGTTAGGAGTGTCATCCTATTGCACTATGTTTCTATGGGTCACATGCAACAGTCAGTGTTCAAGGCGAGCCTCAAAACTATCAAGCATACAATTACGGGCAAAAGTGTAGTAAAACAAGATACAAGGGCTAATGAGAAAAATATTAGGCCCTAGCCAAGGAATAAGAGCTAGGATTCCTAATATTTCAAAATGAAGTCAGTAATGCTTGAAGTTGTCAGAGGAGCGCGCCTTGGTTACTGAGCCATCTCTTCTAAAAGATAAGGAATCTTTAGAGATTTTTAGTGAGAGTAAGCAAGGAAAGCGATGGAGAAGGTGTAATCAAATGGAATCCCCCCCTCCCCTATTTATAAAAAATGGGAAAGACGAGCCTTGCCCCTGTCTAAAAGAATAGACTTTTCGAGACTTATCCAAACTCTAATAAATGAATGGTCACAGTCGAAATGTCCGCGATAGAATTTCAAATCCAGCCATACCTTTAATCAAATAGACAACTATAGAAAAGCCTCAAGAAATCAAAGGAACCAAACCGGCTTTACAAAAGTTTTCTCAAAGTCAAATGAAATTCACACAGGATGTTCTAGATATTGCCATGGACCTTCAAGTATGGTTTTTAGACCAAGTTTACTTTCAGAAGTGCTGAAGTCTAAGTCTAATCGATCGGGCCTTGATTAGCTCTGATCTCTCAAAGGGGGTAAACTGTTGACTATGATTTCAGCATCAAGCTTTAGGAAATTTTCCTACGATTCCAACGGCATAAGAATCAGTTCAATCGAATGTCGTTTGGGCCTCTAACAGACTCTCAAAAGCCCAAAAGCCCTAAAATCAAAGGGCAATGACATTTTGGAAATCAGCCAACACCAATGCTAACCACTATAGCAGTGGCACCAATCACCTTAGCATCGACGCCAATCTGGCCACCGCCAAGGCACCTGATCAATGCCAATCAAGAGGAAATTGGCACCGATATGGAGGTGGTTGATGCCGATTAGGCCTAGCTTGGCCACCTCTTTGCCTATAAATATGCCACTTCTCGCACTTATTAAGGCACCTCTTATTGCTTGATCGAGCGCTTCTCAAGCATCAACGACTCTCACTCTCATTTTAGGATTTTACAACCATAAAGTCCGACTTGGCTCTCAAAAGTCGATCATTTTGACTTCAATGACACTTTGACCTTCCTCAGGTCGAAGCTACTAGTTAGTTGATTCATTATTAATTAATATAGCAATTAATTAATAATTCATCACTTAACAATATTATATAAAACTACAATACGAGTCCTCGTGCCCTACCTTAGCTTATACTGGAGGAAGACTCAACCTCTTTCGTAGACGATAATTGTGGAGCTCCAATTCGGATGCATCAAAAGCATGAGGGTATAATTTTTAAATTCAAAATTTGGGAATTCAAGCCCCATCCGTCTGGCACCTTATAAACTATTAAGCGCGGTTTGTCCAGCACCTAATATCTATAAAAGCCCAGTCCATCTGGCACCCAGCATATATTAAGCACGGTTTTTCTAGCAAACTAAGCCCAACCCATTTGGCAAAATAACAAAATGAGTTTTTAAATTAAGCCCGGAATTAATCAGCCCACCTATAAGCTCACTTTAAAGAGTGGCATCCTCAAAACCCTACCATCCTAATCGATAGTAGAACTTTGTGCACCCTGATCCTCATATAAACAAAGTATGAAGGCATACCTATGAATTTCAGCCTAGGTAGCAGGCCCCCGATCGAACTTACCGATCAGGACTTAGGGAAATGTGTCGTACAACCTAAAATCCTCAATAATTAAGGCTAGAATTAGGCTCCCCTCAAAATTACACACCCTTTGAAGTTATTTATGCTTTTAATGCACTATATTCTAGATATTGCCATGCATTATTAATATGTTCATGCATCGATAAATTGACATTCATGCAAAACAGTGCTTTTGATTTTTTATTTGACCTAAACTCTTGATCCATACGCAATGAAGTTGAAAACCTAGTCCCCGAACCTAATGATTCAAGACTAGTGCATTTTATCCATTGTGGCACACTAAAGGAGTCAATCACGGGGTTTCTACCTTATATTTTTCCCAAAAATAAAAATAAATTAAGACGGCGACTCTAACACACCACACATAAAGCGCTCCGATGAGCAAACCGACATCACTTAAGAGCACTAAACCGAGCTATAAAATTGACAAACCGATAACAGATCAACAATTAAGTTGCAATAGGACTAATCCAAAAGAAAAGGGAATCGTAGGGCAATTCCTCTCAATTTTTCATGGCAAACCAACCAGATGGGCATTTCCGGAGAGGCTCCACCTTGTGAACCTTTTCCCACAGTGCTCAGGAGGGGGCTTATAGGAAGTACTTCTCACCAAACTTAACACAAGGTTAGGGAGTATAAGTATTTTCAAGAGGTTTAGAATGTGTAGTGTCCTATGGTTTGGAAGTGGTGGAAATTGGTTTGGTAGCTGCGGAGTTATAAGAAGGCTTTAGAGGAAAAGTTTTATAAGAAGGTCTATCGAACTTGAACATTGCCTCAATAGATTGTTTTTGTAATTTAGCTTGCTCAAACTCTTATATCAAGGAGGATGAGTGAAGGAGTTTGACCATAGGTCTCAGATGCTTATTGAGCCCACTCACAAAGTTAGAAATAAAATAATACTTTTAAAGCCCATGATTATGTTTTTGCATAAGGGATTTGAGATACTCAGAGAGCTTTTGATAGGCTCAAACTGCTTTGTCCTATTTAAGTCTATTAAACTCTTCTATAATGTCCATTGGTGTAAGTCACCAAATCAGGCACATATGTTCTCTATGAACTGAGCCCAGGAGGTAGTGGGGTTATGAATAACCCATCCTTGAAACCAAACATTTGGAATATCCCCAAAGAACAAACTACCAAGCTCAATCATGTTAGGTTCTGAATCCCATAGATTAGAAAGTATTTTTGGCATTTTCTAATCCAACCTCTAGGATTAGAACCATCAAAGATAAGCAAATCCATTTTTAAATTTAGGGACTGTTCTAAGGATTTCGTTATGAATTATTAATCATATGACATGCAACCGTCCTAGGTGATGACAAATGAGGTATAGGGATTAAGTGACCCCCAATTTCCATGACATTAGTAAAAGGGTTAGAAAATCTAGGCACATTAATAGTGGGGTGTGGCGGAGTGGGTAAAGAACCAATTCCAATAATACTTTTTCGGTCAATAGGAGAAGATCCCAGTCTAAGATTAGGGGAAAATGGGTGGGCAGGGTTAGAAGTTTCCCCTCCCTACCAAGACTTATGTGTATTCAAGATCCCATTGTCCCTTTTCCTGCATTTAGATTATCCATATCAATCAAAGAAGGAATTTTAGACTTACTTTTTTGAGTAGTTTTAAACAACTCATTGAGTTACAAAAGTTGTTGAGAAAGGTTTCCAATACCTTGGATTGATTGGTATGGACAAAATCCATCACTGCTCCAAGCTCTAGCACTTCATTCTAAGTTCTCCTAATGCTATAGTTCACCATTTCTTCGAGTTTGAGAAATCTATTGCTTAATTCATCGATGGATTTCTCATGCACTGATGATCACTCCTCTAAGGTTTGAATCCTCGTTGTATTCATCATAGTTTTTAGATTGATTTGAAGAAATAGTGGGGCTAGGGTTTGGTCGATATCGATTGGCTCTAATACCAAATTTCTACAATACAAAATTATTAGACTCTAATTGAAGAGAGTCCAACATTAATCAATTTATGGATTAGGGTTCCAAACACAGAAATGATTACTGACCGAGTAGAAGCAGACCCCACAAACCTCATATACCAATCCAAACACCTTTGCAAAATTGGTACCTAGAGGAGTGCATAAAACAGTCCACCTTCCATCTACCTGAACTTAAACCTGAGTCATAAATAAAACTTGAATCAGAATCCAATTCGTTATCTAGTGCAGAGTCTTCTGAGTATTTTTTGTCTAAGTTAGGAGACCTATTTATAGAACTCAATGTAGATGCCAATCATGGCACTTTTGCTACTAATAAAAAGTTTTAGTTTTCTTGTTACCCTTTCTCCACCCTAAATGAGATTGCTGACAAAACAGAAAATAAAAGAGAAAAAGAAATAGAAAGAATAAAAGAACAAATAAATATTAGCATAAACAATGAATCAAAGCATACATTTATTGTGCATGAATGTGATTGTAAACAGGAGTTCATGAGCTCATCAAGCTGTATTTAGATTGCTTCACATGGATAGCCAGTGATATGACCAGTATAGATTTTGACATTGCCATTCATAAGATTCCTACATATAACCACATCAAGCCAATAAAATAGAAACTCTGAAGATAGAAACTGAAGATCTCTCTCAGAATCAAGGAAGAAATAGCCAAGTTATTGAAAAATAACTTCATCGAGGCCATTGTTTATTTGACATGGTTGGCCAACATAGTACCAGTTTCTAAGAAAGGTGGCAAGATCAGAATTTGCATCAACTATCAAGACCTAAATAAGGCTTGTCCTAAGGATGACTTCCCCCTACCGCATATCGATTTACCTATTGATAGAATGGCATGGTCTAGTGTGATTTCAGTCACGAATCTCTATGCAAGGTATAATCATATACCAGTCAATCAACCAGATAAGCCAAAAACTTCATTCATCATAGAATGGGTACCTTGCGCTACAGAATGATGTCGTTTGGTCTGAAAAATGCTGGTGCCACTTGCCAAAGATTGCCACCATGATCTTGCACGATTTAATACATAAGAATATAGAGGTTATGTTGATGACTTGGTTGCCCACATCAAGGATAGGCCAAGCCACCTGATTGCCATTGAACAGCTCTTCTCTAGACTTCAACAGTACAATCTGAAGCTCAACCCCGGTAAATGCCTCTTTGGAGCTCCATCCAGTATCTTCTTGGGCTACATGGTATCCAAGGGAGGGATTGAGAATGGTCCTTCAAAATCCATGGCCATCATCAAGATGCAACCTCCCAAGATAGAAAAGGAGATTAGAGGGTTCTTAGGCCGCCTTCGATATATCAGTCGATTTGTCTCATAGTTAGCAAACACCTGTGGGCCGATATCCTAAAAGCTGCGAAAGGATGCTCCAAAAGGATCTTCAAGGAGGACCCTCCAGGAGTTATCTAGAAGTTACCTCTGGGTAGGCCCCTACATACTGAAGAAAATCAAAGCTCCTGTGCAGGATCCTTGAGGTAAATTCAGGCCAAGCTAGGTAGGCTCCTACATACTAAAGAAACTCCTCTCTGGAGGTGACGTCATCTTATCCGACATAGATGGCAATGAGTTCACTAATCCATGTAACTTGGATCAACTCAAGAGATACATTGTGTGAATCCATTCAGGCATTAGGACAAAAAATATTACTCCTTATGTCACCGTTAAGCCGAATTACAGTGACTTGGCTCTCGAAAATATATTCCAAAAGTACTGGATACATAAATAGCCCAATATGTTGGTGCAGTCACAATAATAATAAAAATATATTTTTGCCCCTCTTCTTTTAAAAATTTCAAAATTTCTATGCAAAATCAAAAATCAAAACAAATCAAGCTAAGCTAAAAACCTGCAAGGGTAGGCATCTTAGGGAAAATCAAAAGTCCGCTAAGCTGAAAACCCAAAAGGGTGACTTGGGCAGAAGTTAGGGCAGCCTACTAGGCCAAAAACCCGAAAGGATGACTTAGGCAATAATTAAGGCTTAAAAGCGGCAATCTCATAAAGGATAAAATTGGATTTCCTCCTTAAAAATGTCAAAATGATTCCCTTTTTACATATCTTAAATTAGTACAAGCTATGTAAAAAGACAATCGCAAAAGCCCTATTACTGTTGTTTATCTATCTGCGTCAATTGGCTACGTATCCACTATCTAGAGTGTCAAAAAGAAAAAGTGTGCAACTGAACCCTCTATATATCATGGGTCAGTATCCTATCTCAAAGCCCTCACAAAAATATGGGTTGAGTCAAAAATCAAACAACAAAAATCCTACCCTATCAATATGAGATCGGCATGCACTGAGGAACTAGGTGAACCGTCTGCGCTGCCTCAAAGGTATCTCCCTAAAGTCATCAGAATCCCCTAGGTCAACTCGTTTGATAAAGTCTAAGGCCGTCTTAGTCACCGCCTAGAGTCTACCGTCTGTCTCCCGAGTTAGAGTCACTCCACACTCTCTTTCCCGGTCACCATGCTTAATAACCCACCAAGCCTCATAAGCAACAGTCTTACCCCCAGAAACTTTAGCCTCAACCACATCAACCCCTCTCGATTAGCTACCTAGTATAGCCACAGTAATTCCAGGAGATATCAATATATCCAGAAAGGGAGCTCCAGCTGGCGGCAGCCCCTAAACATGCCCCATCTGTCTCATAAGCCTAAAACTAGGATAGAATGTGATGTTATCCATACCTAGTAGATAAGCCATCTGATATCTAGCTGACCGAACCAAAAATCAGCTAATCTCATACCAATCGCACCTCCACAAAAACAGATCTGGCCTCAAAGTCAACAACTACCGCAGCCACTCAACCTCTGACCCAAGTCTCACCACAACTCATCTAGATTGATACTGAGATGGCCCCTATGTGTGACGTCGTGGTGGCTTTACTGCCCTTAGATGATACCTCAACCAGACCTGCAAGATCAGACATTGCACTATAACACAGAAAAAAATAGGTATTTATATGCAATACCCCTTACCCCAAACAGTTTCAGCTGTAACATAACCATAATAGTTCAAAACTTTTCCCCAAACCTTGCCCACCCCCCCCCCCCCCGGCCAACTGCTCCTGCTCAGACCCTCAAAACAGGCATCCGTGTGTAACTAAAACCTAAGCCTTTTCTTAGAAAGCATCCTGTCTAAGCATAACAAAAGTTAGTTCAAGAATGCTTGCCTGAAGCAGGATCGAACTAGCTTATCAGATCCCCTTTACCCTGTAAGCTCGGTCGAGGCTAAAAATAGTCTCTGCCAAAGCCACACTAACAATCCCGGCACCTGGCTCCATCTAAAGGACTAGGTCTGGCATCCTTAGATCCCCCCAGCCTAATGAACTAGTCAATATATCGGTGCTCACTAAGTAGAAAACCAAAGCCCGGGTCCTGAACCTCTAGTGCTCCAGGTCAACAAACCCAAGTGGATCAAGATACCACTCCACAACCCAGATAAATTTACCTGATCTTCAACTACTAGCTCCCTAGCCTCTACCACAGAGAGACCTAGCATCGTGATGAAGCTCCTAAAAACCCGGTCTCGATCGATGCAACCGCTAGAGCCCTCTTAAAACTATTGCCTAATAGAATCGCAAACTCCTCATTTGTCATACACATCTTCTCAAAATGTGTACCAAATCGAAAAACATGAATTTATGGATCCCACAAGTGCAAACAAGCATCCAAAAAAGCCTGGTCTACCGGCAAGCCTCTTAGCATCACCAAAGAAGCCATACCGTACTGGCTCAAATTGATCTCATTGACCTTTGTTAGCCTCTTGGTCCACCTTTGCATGCCATAACTGATGAATACCTCCATTTTTGGGCATAGTGTAGGAAATTTGCCAAAATCAAGCCTTGGGGTGCAAAACGACAATGTTTTGGAGCCATGAATAAAGTATTTACAGGCCTCCAATTTCCATCCCCCCAGAACACGCCGATGCCGATCAAGCCATAATCAGCACCAGTAAGACCTAAAATGGCGTCGTCCTGGCCTGAACAAAGTGCCAAAATGGCACTATTTTGGCGGACAACGGCGTTGATTTCAAGCTATCTGGAGCCGACGTGTCCATTGAAAAAAAAAGAGAGGGAGAAGGAAGAAAAAGAAAAGAGAGAGAGAGAGAGAGAAGAAAAAATCCAGATAAAGGACAAACCTTGGCATATTAGGCTTGGTTTTCTCACAGACACTCCCTCAAAAATTGAGTCGGACCATCAACAATGACATGTCATACATCATGCATATCTATTCTGCTTAAACTAACTATGATTTTCAGATTAGAACATAAGAAAATAACCAATGCCAATCTAATAAAGCAGGGCAACCAGTGCCAACAATTTAATAAATAGGGCGACCAATGCCAAGTCATACAAAAATAAGGTAACCAACACCAATTCATTCGAACTGGGCATCCAGTGCAAATAAACTTCATAAAGCGAGGCAACCAATGCCGACAATACAATAAATAGGGAAACCAGCGCTAAGTCAAACAAAAATAGAACAACCAGCGTAAATCAAATAAACAAGCAATCAGAACCAAAACTAGAATAAAAACAGGGTGACCAGTGCCAATTCATTCGAACAGAGCAACCAGTGCCAACAAACTCAATAAACAGGGCGACTAGCGCCAATTGATTCAAACAGGACGATCAGCGTCAATCCAATGAAGCCTGGCAACTAGTGCCAACAATCCAAAAAATAGGGTGATCAACATCAACTTAGTAAAAATAAGGCAATCAATGCCAATAAGCCAGAAAATAGGGCAACCAGCACCTACGCAAAAAGACAAGGCGATCAGTGTTGAAAGCAAATACAAAACAGGCAAATTAGTGCAACATACGGGCAATCAATATGGCATTCAGGCAAGCAGTGCAATCATCCAAGCATTTAGTATAAGTGCATATAATAAGCAGGACAGACATGCATAAAATAAAAGATTCCGTAAAAGTGGATAGCAGATCCTACAAAATTTAATGCTCAAATCAGGTTGCACCAGCCCAAAATGTACCAATATGGTGACTAACACCAACACAAATACATCAGAGTCGGAAAAGTCTTACTGCCTATGCTTCCTTATTCGTTCCTCTCTCCCTAGGGCCTCTAGTTGACTATCCTCTTACTGGTAAGGAATTAAAAATTACTACTACAAGTGAAAACAGAAAAGAGTCAATGATAAATATCAAGATTTAGTTAAAAAAAGTAAAGGGAGAAAAGGAGTTTACCAGTATGTTAGCAGGATATGCCGGCCAACCGTCAGGCACCCCCTCTGGCACTATATAGTAAGTGGTTCTCCCTGAGTCAAAGTAAGTGTGATTCTGGCCTCAAGCGAAGGGGGATGTTGCTAAATCGGGAATTCTCAAAGGCAAATGCATGACCAGTTGAGGACAATCCTCCACATGCGAAGGTGCCAATGAAAAGCCAAAAGGTGACCAATCAAGCCAAATCCAGCTCCCATGCCCTCTACTATGTTAAAGATGACCTTGCCTTTGTGATGATGATCTAGTCCCTGGATATGAAGACCTATACAAAGGGATTCAACCCGAGGAGCTAATGTAGCTATGACCCAATCAGTATAGGTGTCCCTAGCAAGCAAGAACAACTCAATTGACTCTCCCAATGCCTTCTCATTCTAGTTCTCTATGTTGATATAGTCCAGCATATCCGCAAGAGGATTTGTAATGCCCTGACTCCAACCACCAGAGGAATTGTCCGCTTTGGATCAAACCGATTCCATCCCATACTAGATCGGCAAGACCCGCATGGTTTTGTCCCACAGGTGAAATGGGAACATCCTAGGAGGTCACCCATTTCACCTGCAGGACAAAACCGTGCGGGTCTTGCCGATCTAGTATGGGATGAAACTGGCTTGATCCAAAGCAGACAATTCATCTAGTGCTTGGAGTCAGGGCGTTACAATTTGGTATCAGAGCCTGACCCCCTCAAGTAGATATATGGTTCAAGGATGAACCACGTGGAAGCTGGTGGGCCTGTGACATCCAGACCCGGCAAAGCAATCCTAATAGGGTGTGCAGAGAGGGTTCCTGGTGAGCTTCTACGATGGCAGGCTAGCTAAGGCAGTGGAATGCAGGACATATGAATGAATTGAATCATATATTGAAAAGGGGGTAACTAATCATTAGAGGCGCCTTTTGGTGGAATGGCTAGAGAGTTGGAAGAACTCTAGGGTTAAGCGTGCTCACTTGACAAAAATCCTAGGATGGGTGACCTCCTGGGAAGTTTCCATTTCACCAGCGGGACAAAATCGTGTAGGTCTTGCCGATCTAGTATGGGATGGAACCGGCTTAATCCAAAGCAGATAATTCCTCTAGTGTTTGGAGTCAAGGCGTTACAGGGTTGGCCAGGATCTGATATAGGCGTTACAGGGTTTGCTCATGTCATTATACATCATCACCATAAGAACGCTGCCCTAGTCATACTCTCTAAGCAACCTCAAGTCCGTTAGGGATGCCACAAATGAAAGATTTATGTGATCTACCTAGTCATGCGCAATCGTGCTTTCTAAGATCAAAAGGAGGGAAGCACGGGTCAGCTAATCAATAGTGGCTCTCTCCCCCCTTCTCGACTCAGCTCTCTCAGCTAGTCACATAAAATACTACGATGGTATGACCCGCAGGCACCAAGCTCTGGAGTAAAACTCAGTAGATCTATGAAACACTTAGGCGTCAGCATGGAAGAGTCTACGTCCAATGGGCGAGAGCCAAAATGGATCCTCGTCAGAACAACAAACTCGAAGGGTGTAAGGGTCCACTCTCCAATAGCTGTATGGAAGGTATCAGTGGTTTCCCACCATCTCTTTGCCAATGCCCTCCATAAGCGGAAGTAAGCATGGACACTCTTCATCATCACTAGATATTGCAAACTAGTAGGGGTTATCATTTCAATGACAACAGGGTACCTCTGCATAACCCCTGCCATTACTCTAAGATCCCCTCATCCTCCTCTAGAATGGGCTCTCACCTGTCAAGTATGCGCATAAACACACAAAAGCACAAATATCAGTTCAAGTTCAAATTCCTATATGCATATTTAGCCAACGCACTGACAGACACCACAGCGAAAAATGTTATATGCAGCGAAACTAACATTAAATAGAGGAATTATCAAAGTTATTAGACTCACAATAGGGTATTCAAATCAATTACCAAGGTATCCAGACCAACTACTAGAGTTTTCAGACCAATTCTAAACAAGCTACAGAGTATTCCAACTCACAATAAGGTATTCAAACCAATTACTAGGGTATTCAGATCAACTACTAGAATTTTCATACCAACAATTAGGATTTTCAAACCAATTCTAGACAAACTGTAGAGTATTCAGACTCATAACATGGTATTCAAACCAACTACTAGGGTATTCAAACTTATCAGACTCCTCTTAGGACCGACCACAAAGTCATAGGAGGTCAAAGCCCCAATCTGAACCAAAACAAGGTATAAGGGCACAATAGTAATTTTTCCAACAATCAGGGACCATACGGTAAAGTACAATCAGACTCCGATCAAGACCATCTACAGGGTCTAAGGAGGCTACGTCTTCAATCAGAGACAAAGTCAAACCTAAAATCTAACAGGAAAGATTCTGGGGTAAAAGTGCAATAAAATGAAAGTATAAGGACTAGTCAAAGAAAGTATCGTGCTTTGCAACGACTGAAAGATAAGATTCCCGATCCTTCAAAATAAAATCAGCATTGTTAGAAGTTGTCAAAGGAGCGCGCCTTTATTGCTGAGCCATCTCTTCTAGAAAGCAAAGATCTTTAGAGAATTCTATTAAAGAGAAAAGGGGAGCAAATGAGGAGGTGTGACAAATAAGGTCACCCCCTCCCCTATTTATAGGAAATAAGGATGACGAGCCTTGCCCCTGCCCAGACAGAACTTTCGAGACTCATCCCAACTCCGATCAATAAATGATCATAGTCAAAACATCCATAACAGAATTTTAAATTTAGCCAGACATTCTGATCTGATAGACAACTACAGAAAAGCCCTAAAAAATCAGAACAACCATATCAGCTCTAGAAAAATTTTCTCAAAATCAGACGCAACTCACACAAGATGTTCCAGATATTGCCACAAACCTTGAGGTATAGTTTCTAAACACATTTACTCTTACAAGTACTAAAATCGAGTCCAACAGACAGGCCCTTGATTAGCTTCGATCTTTAAAAGGTAACAAACTGTTGACCATGATTTTAGCACTAAGCTCTAAAAAATTCTGCTATGGTTCCAACAGCGTGAGAATTATGTTGATCGAACGTCATTTCGGCCTTGAACGGATCCCTGAAAGCCTGAAAATCTAGAAACCAAAGGGGAGGGGCATTCTGGTAATTAGCCAGGATCAGCACCGACCAGCCTAGCGACGACGCTGATCAGGACCCTCCTCCAACACCGATAATGGGGTGATCGGTGTCGTCTAGGCTAGCTCAGCCACCTCCTTTGCCTATAAACGACACACTCCCCCCTCATTTCAAGACACCTCTATTTGCTTGATCGAGTGTTTCTCAAGTATCAACAACTCTCATTCTCACTTTTATGATTTTATGATCACAAAGTCTGACTTTGCTCATCTTCCTTGGTTGAGTTTAGAGACCGACTTGGCTCTCAAAAGTCAATCCTTTTGACTTTTAATCACACTTTGACCTTTCTTTAGTCAAAGCTACTAGTTAAGCGATTCATTATTAATTAAATCTAACAATTGATTAATAACTCATCATTTAACAATATTATAATACTATAATATGAGTCCTCGCGCTCTACCTTACCTTATATTTGGAGGAAGACTTGATCTCCTTAGTCAACAGCTTACCGTGGAGCTCCAATCCGGCCGCATTACAAGCACAAGGGTATAATCACTCAAACTAAAACTCAAACTTTGTCAATTAAGCCCAATTCATCTAGCATTATGCATACCTTAAGCCCAATTCGTTTAGTAAACTAAGCTCGTTTCGTCCGACAAAATCACAAAACCAATTTTTAAAACTAAACGCAAAATCAACCGACAAACCAATAAACCCACTCTAAGAGTGGCACCCCGAAACACTACCACCCTGATCAATGATAGAACTTTATACACTCTGATCCTCATACAAACAATGTACGAAAGCATACCTACATATTTCAGTCTATTTAGCGGACCCCCGATCAAACTGACCAGTTGAGACTTATAAGAATGCATTTGCACAACCTAGAATCATCGATAATGAAGCTAGAGTCGAACTCTCCTCCGAGTTACACACCTTTATGTGCTTATTTTTTATGCACTATATTTCAAATATTACCATGCATTATCAATATATCCATACATTGATAAATTGAAATGCAAGCAAAACAACACTTTTGATTTTCAATTAAAACTCATACTTTCTATCCACACACAACGATGTTACTGCCAAAAGAAACAGAAACATCATTTCAACCATCTCAATGCATGAAACTCAAAAGTACAAATATTATAGATTATTTACCTCGACACTTTATAACAGTATTGACACTTTATAACAGCATTGAATGAAATGACTAAATAATTTAATGAAATTAAATTTCAATCATGACTTGGCTAAATAGTAGGAACAACATTTTTCATCTAAGTTTTCATTCCACAATGAAAAACTCAATTTCAAAACAACGAAATAAACATTTTTTGATTTGGGCATTCAATAAAAAGCCACTACTAAAATTTAGTTCAACTTCTACAAGACATCATCAAAGAATTACTAGTATTGACATCCAAAGGACTATATACAAAGCAAATTCGAACATCCGATATATAAGAAAGGCACAAGAATGAAAAGGACAAAAAGCTACAAATATTCAGACAGATCTTGCTCATTCTCCAAATCCCAGATAACCAGCCTTCCATCCAATCCTGTAAAATAAAATTGGCATAATACATAAATTAGGATTCAATTAAGTGAAGCTGCATGGACTCAACTCACCAAATATTCGAATTTGACTCAATCTTAATCAAGGAAAGCTCAAGTTCTAGGAAGTCCAATTGAAATATTATAATACTCGACTAGAGTGGCTTTATCTGAACTTCATATAGGTTTAAATATATTTTATAATAATGTAATAACATACTAATTTAAGTTCAAACTTGAGCTCATTCCATATTATCAAGTTTTAGTTTAATACTATAAAATTTTGCTTATTTTTCTAATGATAATCGAGTTAAGTCCAGTCAAGTTTCAAGCCTCAAGTCTTCTAACCAAGTTAGCTGAAGCTCTGCACAGTATCAACTTGCTCTGTTCGATTACACCCGTTAAGATGAATGCTCACCATTGCATATAGGTAACTAAGATTTGGACAATGGATTGGCATTTATTTCTTTTCACTGACCTGAAGTGCTGAAGCGCAGTCTTCTAGAGCTCTTTGCTTTCCCAAGGGGCATGATACAACTACAGTTCCAATAAAAATAGTAATCATGAGATAAATCTCCAATAAAAGTAGTAGTATTATATCTTCATCAAACCTTAAAGACTTCAAGATTTAAAGTCAATCAAATTTAACTCCTTCCCACTCCAAATGGCAAAATGGGCATGCCTATGGAGGGAAGGTAGAAAAAAAAATGGATTTGGGAACCCATGAAGAGTTTGAAGAGACCAACATAAAATGTTTCATCAGAACTTTAACACTTTAGCAGGACCATTTATGTCAAAAGATCAAGCATTAAGAACAAAGCAGGAGTAACTTCTCAGAAAACCAAGTAAAATAACCAGTAACAGGAGAAAAAAATATAGCAGTTAAAGTAATAAAATACTTTATGCAGTTCTCATGAATGCCCCCATGTGATTTTGAAGGATCAGCATCATTGCTCCCTGCAACCTTTGATTGGCTATAAAATTTTCCGAAGGCTTCAGAAAACTGGTAAGAGAGAAAAAATAAATATAACGTTAGACCATTGGCATCGCAAAAGAGCCAAAAACAATGAAAATAAAAAAAATAAAAAAACACGAGGGCAAAAAAGAAGTGAACCGGTTTATATTTTATCCAGTTAAGTGATTGAAATATGAACTTAATAGCAACTAAATATTATTGGGGATCATAAACTTAGCTTGCCAAGTTCTTGAAAAGTAGACAGGGGCACCAAAAGTGCTTGAGCTTTTAGCTAATTTCGAGTGCTTCAATTTTAAATTTTACAACTGCATGTATGCAAAAAATTCTAATCAAGTGAATTTCGCAATTACTTTCAGCAGAATCTTGACAAGAACACCGAGCAACCTTTTTCTGTTAGGCTGTTTCGATGTGGTGACAGAAAGCTCATTGAAGTAAGGTGAGGACATGAGGTTATGCAGGGTAGGTAAGGTAATGCTATTTTATGTTTGGGAGGAAGTAAATGAGGTTCAGTGATGTTATATTGTTTGGTTTGAAGGTATGGAAAGTAAGGTTAAAATATAAAAATTATAAAAATACCTAGTATGGAAAGTAAGGTTAAATATGAAAATTACAAAAATACCCTTTTCAGTGAAAATTGTTATTTTAGATTACATATATTGGTTAGAACTATTTTTTAATGAAATTATTAATTTACAAAATATTAAATCAGTTCTCACTAAATTAAATTTTCAAGGAAATTAAAATGAAAGCTTCTATTAAGAAAAAATATAAAGAGTGCATTTTGGGGTTTCTAATAAGTAAACATGGATGATATGGGAAACTCCTTTTCTGAACATACCATACCCATGTTAGAGTATCATTTTTATAAGCAGGTAATTTAATGAAGGTGAAGAGGAATTAGGCAAATCTCATATTAGGCTACCAAATAAACCTGGCTCAGTAAAGTAAGTACAGATTTCAGTAGAAGCATGTAAAGTGCATTGCTGAGAAGTAAATTCTGGAATTTTGGATTAACTATAAAACATATAGCACGCTAGTTACTATGACTAGCTAGATAAAAATATCAATCCCATTCCAAATTGAAGTGTAAGGCTTTCTTTGGATCTTGCTAGTGAAAGGCTAATATTTTGTTGCTTTATTTTTCTTTTTCTTATTTTTGCGAAAATAATTAGATCTGCCACTCATCTTTCAACCGTAATTTTCCCAAGTCATTCCACACCAAAATCTATGAGAAATCAATATAAGCAACTAGCTAGTTTTATAAATAGGGGAAACTAACATTTACAACATGAATAAAAGTGAATGCTTTTAGAAATCCAGAAGTGACAAGTATTATCTTTCTTCATATTACATATAGCAACCATTTTACAGTTAACTATGTGAGGGGGAAAAAAACTGTACAAAATTAAATATTCTATTATGATAACAAATTTATAAAAATTCCCACATACCTGTGAACCATATTTTGAGCTTGAAAATGATGATTTTCTTTCACCAAGGAACCTGATAAAGCTCCTACAAAAAAACCAAAGGATTTCATTTGTTCTGCATAGCAGAGAAAAAAATGTCACTGGAAAAACATAGCTAGCTTATCCATAACCATCAGATTGATTAGAGAAGTCGTAGTAATTCTCGCCTTCCCCAAAACCCCTATATATGTGGATACGAGGAGTCTACGCAAGCTGGCAAATAGTTATCAACTTTTGACAACCCCTCAATGTTTGCCAAAATCAATGCTATGCCCCAACCAAAAAGCCAAAAAAACAAGTTTATATGAGAACCATTCGGAAAATTGTTCTTTTGTGCAAACAGTATCAGTCATCATGCATCAACACTATATATGAACTAGAAAGCATATCTGCCACAGTGAAAGAAAATGACTTTCAGAAAACAAAAATTACAAATTAAACCATACATTATACAGTAACACAGGACTATAAATGCATTGCTTGGACCAGTCTAAAAAGTGATACAATTGAAGCACCAAAAATTCAATAGTTGAGCAAGTCTGACATGTATAAAATAAAGGTTACACATCAAAATTTCATCTCAAGCAACTCTCCTCTCCCAAGTCCAAAGAATTAAGAGATAATCTTCTATTTTCCCTTTTTTTTTTCGAAATTCAAACATACCATATTCCTCTTTCATCTGCTCCAAAGACCATTGGGTTGCAATCAAACCCTACACCTATGACCATTTTCTCAGAAACAAATAGGACCTGAAAACAAGCAACACATCCACAATTCATAGATCAACATTAAGTTAGTCACAAATGCCTGATAAAATAACCAAAATCTTGAAAAGGTTAGCAACAGTGGATGCTGACCCACATCACGGAGAGGTAAATCACGAAACGCAACATTTTGGGCCAATGGAGAAGGACCAACTTCGTCAACAAAGTAAATCATAGAATTATGACCTGCAAAACAGTACAAGGAAAACATACAAGAAAAGTCAACACAAATCAGTTCCAATATATTTGACACCCAAGAGTTTTATCTCCTTATCATTAGAAACTTAATATAAATGAATAAACAGATGAAAGTCAGGTGAAAATGGGCTTTTTCATTGATTTCCAGCAATTACAACTATAAAACAACTTGCAACGTCATATAAACTAGTATAAGTTTTCTGCAAAACAAAACGTAACAGATAACAATAAAATTCATAAGACTACCAATAATACCACAGCAAGCATGTGATACCAGTATCATCTTTGCAAATAGCATAAATTAGAGAGATATTTCTAACCTAAATATGCTAATGTCTTGCCACTTGGTGACCACTTCACACCAAATGCCCAGGAAAATGAGAGATCAAGCTGAATAATTTGCTGTCCAACAAGAAATGTGAGGGAAATAAAATTATCACGATGCAGCATCAGCAAATAAAAAAGGATGAAGCAAAAACTCTATACAAAAAGGCAGCAATTCATCTATCAAACAAGTTTTGGATAAAGATATCTATTACAAATAAAAACATAGCAAAAAGTGACATATATAGATATTTGAGAGTCAGCACACAATAAGTAGACCTACTCAAGTTAAAATCTTTACAATCTTAGTTTTTCAACAAAACAAATCAAGCATTCAGATATCTTGCATGGCATTTTATATAGTGCCTTGAAAAATAAAAATATGTCAAGAAAATATGAAATCCTTTCATTAATAAAATTAATATACGCAATTAAAAGAGTGCCAAAAAACTTTAGATATTGAAAGAATGGCCTAAAGTTCAAAGTTTATATGCCATGTATTTTAATTCAACAAAAGATGCACAAGAATTCAAGAACAACACATCAATTTAAACAATAGTCTCAAATGAACTACACATGTAGGCTTGGGCTGGGCATGTGCACTATCACATTTTATATGTTTTTGACTCCTCAAGCAGTTAAGCTCAATTACTTCTACCATCATAATGGTAAGGAGCCAGAGCTATTATTCTCTATTATACTTTTCAGGAGATGGATGGTCATTTCAACCTATACACTCATTCACTTCTTGTTGGACATAATGCACTGCATTTTCTAAATGCTCCACATCTCAATCTGTGCTAGAACAATAGAGATACTCAAACCTTAAGTTGGCCAGTAGAGTGTACAAATTATTTGGCTTAAAGTTGTCAGAAAACATTAGGTCTGCCAAAGAATCAAGCAGCTTGCAAGGTACTCAAAGCTCAGCTCAGTAAAAGCTCATTTGAGTTCAGCTTGCTTATTAAATGAGCTAAGCAATTGTGCCAGGGATGAAGGATACTTGGCTAGTTAAAGCTCATAAGCCATTTCATTTGCAAGCTCATGATTCATGAGCCAGCTTATAGTATGTAATAGTTGATTTCATATTTACTAAGCATTGAATTGACATTTATATTTTACAATTTTGCAAATAAAAGTTTGAAATATAACCTCTTGAGAAAGACTAAGCAATTTTTTGTGTTTTGATATTTTAAAAAGGAGAAAAAGTGGGTTTAATATTCTATATTTGATTGGTTTAATTGGTTTAAAGGAAAGGATAATTTAATTCAATTTCATATCATATCCTTTTACAATCTAATAGTTAGCTTTTAAATTCATTTAGGTAAAATTGTCTAATTGACAAATTATAAATAGCTTGAGCAAAGGATATCTCTTATTCCTTCAATTTTGAAGTAAAACAAAATGAGACTATATAGGATTACTGATTCCTTGATATTCTTTCTTTTCCAATGTCATCAAACTCCAAAACAGAGGATAATTCTCCCATAAAAGCAAAAGATAAGAAATCAAACCTCTCCAAATTTGGAATCTGAAGAAGTGCCAGTTTTTGAGTCCCTGGTCATGGGCATTAATACGAACGATTTAGTGCTTAGATCCATAGCAGGAGAAGGGAACATACAAAACAAAAGAAAAAGAAACTCAAGAAAAGACGATACTCTAAAAAAGCACATGAAACATACTTTGTATCGACGCCTTTTATAAAGGTGGAAAAAACTCGACATTTTCCATCAGTAGATGTTGTTGCCAGAAGAATCTGTATTATGGAGCATATTAAGTCAACAAATCAAAGTAACATAAGGGGAAAAAAAAAGGAGGCGTAGTAGTACTTACGATGATAGAAACTAATCCATAAGACACGCATGATCATCAAATAACTTTATGTCAAAGCATGAATGTAAAACATAAGTGTTATAGAAAGTCAGCTACGTGATAATTAGATAAATAATTAGAGTCGCTAAAAGAAATTTTGAAACAATTTTCCATTTGAGGCTTCCCTAATGAGAAGTCACTATTAGTTTAGGTCATCCTTGTAGATTGACTAGTTTGCCTCATCACCTCTTCAGGAGGCTTCCTTGGCTGCCAATCTGCCATCCAAATCTGGTCACCAGAAGACTGGCGAGTGATGCTGCCTGAAGATTCTGCCATCAATATACGTGCTGGCACGTGAAGGAGCATATGACATTTTCCTTTAAACCTTTTATCTATTAGTGCCATTATGAAAGCTCTCAATTGCAAAGTTGAATTTTTTTTTCCCTATCATTGTGTTTTGCAAGATCTAAGGATAAGGAAAACGATTGGCTTTAATAGATAACACAATGGCCTATGTTTTCCTGAAAAAGGTTGCAGTTCTCTAGCTCCTAGTATCCCTAGATCCCTAATAGGAAATCATGATAATGCTAGTCAAGAAATAATTATATGGCATAGTTGACTAGGACATCCTTCTTTTTTGGTTCTAAGAAAATTATATCCTAGTCTTTTGACCATTGTCAGTTAGAGTCCTTATGTTATGATGCTTATGAACTAGCAAAATATACAAGTTCTTATATTTTACATAAAAAGAAAAGTCCAATCCCTTTCATGACTATTCATTTGAATGTATGGGGTCCTATTTCTACTATTTCCTTCTCTAGTTATAAATAGTTTATCACCTTCATTGATTATTGTACGAGATTAACTTAGATTTATTTACTGAAAGTAAAAAATGAAGTGTTCTCTTGCTTTAGATCTTTTCATAACGTGATTAGCACACAATTTGATGCTAAAGTTAAAATTTTGAGAACTTATAATGGAACGGAATATATGGATAGTATGTTTCAAGCATATTTAGACTCAATGGAATCATACATCAAACCAATTGTGTGAATACTAGTACTCAAAATGGGTGTTTGGCAAAAAAAAAAAAAATAGACATTTACTAGAGATAGGTATATCTCTTTTATTCACCATAAATGTCCAAGACTTATTGAGGAGATGCAATGCTTTCTGCAATATATATCATTAATAGGATGCCTCTTGAAACACTCAATTTTAAAAACCCTATAGCAACTTTATAGGGTAATACCTCACACATTGTACCTCCAAAAATATTCAGTTGTGTTTGTTTTGTTCATCACAAGCATGGAGGCAAATTGGAACCTTGAGCCCAGAAATATGTTTTTATTGGTTATTCTGCCGCTCAAGACGGTTATAAATGTTATCATCATCCATCTAGAAAACACTTTGTGAGTATGGATATAATCTTTAGAGAGTCTATGCCTTATTTCTCCCCAGCTCCTCCTCAGGGAGAGATTAGAATAGAAGAGGAAATTCCTTTAGCTCCTATGTTCGTATCTGTTCTTGAACAGCCCACGAATCGAAACACTGGTGACAGCAGGAACCTAAAAAGGATAGACTTGACAGGCTAGATTAAAAGAGGTACAGTTGAAGAGAGAAGGTTAATGCCATTGTGCTTAATACACATGGTTAACCATTGTCTTTGCAATCAGCTTCTGAAAATCCATACGGCAAGTCTTCTATAACTCCTTATTCTAATTCTACTACAATTTCTTCTGTTAATATTTCGGACTCTAACCATGTAGTTGATGATGTTGATCTTTCCATTGCTCTCAAAAAGGGAAAGATCAACTAAAGGAATTTTTCTCAAAGAAAATATATCCTAAATCTCTTGAAAGAAACTGGCATTTTGGGTTGTAAACCAACTGGCTTTCCCATTGAAGTTAATCACAAATTGCAAGCAGGGAAGTGAGAACCAGTTGGCTTGGTCAATATCAAAGATTGGTTGGCAAATTGATTTGCCTATCACATGTTAGACCCGATATAGCATATGTTGGAAGTCTAGTTAGTAAATATATGTATGATCCTCATAGTTCTCATCATGAAGTTGTCTTTTGCATTTTAAGATATCTAAGCATAATCACCTCAAAACTGAAGCCTTGATAATGCTGACTAGGTTGGATCTCCAAATGATAGGATATCAACTTCTGATTATTATATCATTGTTGGAGAAAAGCTAGTTACTTGGAGAAGTAAAAAGCAAGCTGTAGTAACACGTTCGAGCCCAGAAGCAGAATAAAGTTATGGCTCAAGGGGTTTGCAAACAGTTATGGCTAAGGAAGATAATGGAAGAATAGCAAATGTCAAAAGGAAAAGATTCGACATTGTTCTATGGTAACAAGGCCGCAATTAGTATTGATCAAAATCCAATTCAAAATGACCAGACAAAGCACGTAGAAATTGATAGACATTTCATAAAAGAAAAAGTCATCCAAGGTGTTTTGAAGCTTACTCGCGTGACTTTGGATAATCAGATTGCAGATGTTCTTATTAAAGGGCTTAACGGCAAACAATTTCATAATTTGGTTTACAAGTTGGGCATATGCAATCTCACAAATAATAATTTTTGTAAGTGTTTGACCTACCAACTCATTAATGACACACTTAACACAATGAATAAAATCCCACATCAGTTGAGAAGAAGAGAGAAATGTTCTCACTTCAATAAAAAGAGAATGCTACCCTTCTCTTTTCAATTTAAAAAATTCATTTTCGTTCAAGACATGATTTTGGGGCCTTTTTGTACTAGGCCCCAAGTAATATAATGTGAATGCAGTTCTTAAATTTTACACATTTTATCATGTCATGTTGCACCTGTTCAAAAATTGAGTCATGTTTATGCTTAAGTTGCTAATATGATCAGCTTATTGTGTCATGTTCATGTTGATCCAAATTGTGTTTACTTGTGTCTCAACAAGCCATGAAAACGACCTGCCAACAAGAACTGTTATTCCTAACTCTACTCCTATTACTGCTAAAACAAGGCCTAGAAATTTATATTATGTTGAACACTTCTCTCACAATTCATTATAACTTGTTCCAAAAAATAACACAGTACCATGTTGAGCAATTAGTTTAACCTATTACATAAATATTTGAATTTTGTTAAAACTAGATATGATGTATGCAATCATGTTTTGTAATTAAGAGAAGTTGGCCTCATATAGATCGCAAATTTTAATAGAGATTAAAAGAATGCACCAACTTTTTACAGCTTTGCAACAATGATACAAGCAGAGAAGTACTAACATTATTAGGATGCCAGGCAACACTTGTCACGGAGGAATCATGTCGTTTCCTTATAAGTTTACTGACCCACCTGTAGAAGTGTATAATTAAGCAAACCAAGATACACAAAAATGAGTGTTTCTTTTCTTTTTCTCAATAAATTACCATAAGGATAATAAGTATGTATAAAAAAATTGTTAATGCATATTAAAATGAGCTAATGTCACCTTAAAAACCTAAGAAGGCATAAAACAAAAATGACAAGAAGCTTTTACAAAAATTAAAGAACAAAAAATAGGAACAAGATTTTGAGGCATTTGATGACTATCTATTCATCTAATGAAAGCTCTTGGTGTCAACGACGTAAATATTCTCACAAATGATAATAGTTATTACACACACAGACATATATATAAGAACAGGAACTTCATTGAGAAAGAAAGAAATGGGTAGATTGTGGAACAAAAGGAATCCTTGTAGATATATCAGAAGACAGCTAACAAGAACATTAACTAACTTCCATCAGCATCTCACTCCAAAGATATAGTGACATTTAGACTCTAGCTGAGTCCAGCTGTAGCTAACATGGAAACTGTTAAAAGCTGGGAATCTACCCAAAACAAAATTGTCAAGCCCAAAGCCATTTAGCAGTAACCTAGACAAACTGCATTAAGTTTATAGCCAATTCAAGCCAATTCAGCCAAGACAAATATGCAGCTCAAACACAACCCTTTCCCTAGTAGACGAACAAATACTCTAGTAATGACAGTCAAAACACAGAAACCAAAACGGAATTTGCAAATTAGAAGGGAATTACCAGTTATTGTCTTGCTCATAGTAGCATATGCAAACAGTTTTTGCCCCACTTCCAACAGCAAACTTATTCTCTGAGTATAGAATAAAAAAAAAAGAAACAATAAAGATCACACTAAAGCATATTACTTTGTAGTTACAGTTGCAAGAAGAAATCCATTGATTCAAATGGTAACAGAAAAGGCAGCACTTTATAAACCTTAGCATCAAAACTACTGTTATTATTCAACTTCACTACTGGCCTTAGCAGGACAAATCCAAAAGCCCAGATATAGGAAACTTTATAAACGTACAAATACAAGTTTATGAAATATACATATGACCCTAGACTGATAATGAGTAATGGACCATTAAATCACGAAAGGAATTGAAATTCCATAGCTTTCCTCAAATGAATAAAACCAACAAGCAGAAACGGTTAAAAAAAATTACCATTTTCAGTTTTAAAGATTCTTCGGCTTTTTCTTTTCTTTTGTCATCTTTGTGCATACGTCTCTGTAGGGTTTATCAGTGATACAACTACTTCCATGAAGTCTAATCCATTTTATACGTTTGCATGGATAATATCCATTTGAGATGTATGCATGAGTTTTCTGTTTCGAAAAGAAAGTTCATATTACTTAAACATAAAAAATTTGGCATTGCCTTCTAAAGCCAAAAACCTCTACCTACACGTCAAATCTCTTGGGTTGGATGCCCAGGATACATATATGTGCGGAAATGCACAAACAAATAAATAAATAATCTACAACCACCATATTTAATTTATCAAACATAAATACATAATCCATCAGCTTTGATATACTAATAAATTCATGATTTGAGCAACCAACTATCTCCAAGACCGTGAATTGGGCTCCATTTCAAAGCAACTGAGCAAGATCAGTGATTGACACGAAGACTCCACAATGGTTCAAGAGGCGGTTATTGACTAGTTATATATATAGAGAAGTTGGCCACAATAAAATGTTAATCCATTTAGGCAAGGAAAATTGAAGACCATAATTAGAAAATAAGTACTATAATGGTACCTCTTGGACTCCATTGAACGCAAAGTGCAGCACGGTTTAGCCTGAGAATAACAAGGGTTGGCACCCACTCTGCCCTTTCTTGATTCCAGACATATCTTGAAAGGAAACAATGGTATTCAGTCAACAAGAAGAAGAACAAAGACAAAGAAATGTTGAGAAACACAAGCACTGTTTTCTCACGTGAGATTGTGTAAGCGCATATGGGAAAAGTGATGAAGAGATGGAAAGAAGACCGAAAAGACTGCTAAATTTTGTTTTCTTAAAGAAAAAAACGAAAAAGAAATCAAACAAACAGGCACTCACGAATTTCGATCATGAGATGCAGTAACAATTCTATTTGATTTTGCACTCCAATCTATCCCAGAGACAATTTGATCATGCTACAAAAGTGAGTAGTCAAAAGTTACGATAAAACATTGAAGTTAATTTAGATACAAGCAGTCACTTATATATAGACAATCAAGGGAAAAAAACCACTAAGTCTGAACATCTGAAACAAGGTACATAACAGGAGCAAACAGGTGTTCAAATATGGAGGCAAGGAATAATACTTATATGGCTGTCATGGAAAGTAAACACAAAACAGAAGCAAAACATTCATGTAAACGGATTAAGAATAAAGAAGAGGTAACAGAATACTGACATACTGATTCACATGTTACAACAATACAATCACACAACAAAGTACTACATTCTGATTATCACTGTATTACAGCAATTTTCCTAAATAACACAGCAAACTGAAGATAAAGGATTGATAAGGGTCTCCAAATCCTCAATGCTTCATTCATTGTAAATTCTAAAGACGTTAGGTATATGCAGCTTTCTCCAAGCGATTCAATGAGACTGTTTCCATCATTTGAACAATTTCTAGTCAATATTGGAGCAATCTTGTCAGTGCACCAAGGCTTGACATAAAGTAAAGGAGACATCAAGTAGAAATTATTTTTTCCAATATATGCTCTATGCAAGCCAGTAGGTAGCTATCTAACACCTGGAGTTAACATGACAATTCAAACTATGTAGTTGTTCCCACAACTCATGTAACTAATAAAATAATATTATTAATTTAATATTTATAAAGTAATATATAATATTAATAATATAAATAATAGAATTAAATTCTAATATAATTAGATTATATAGAATTCAAAAGAGAATGGCTTCGAAATTCAAAATCGATATAATATAATATGATAAATATTAAAAAAAAAAAAAAGAAAACAAATATAGTCGAGTGGTAAAATTTCCCTTTGCCAAGGAGAAGATGCTGGTTCAGTTCCTGCTATCCGCCCAAGAAAATTTATTTAATAGGACAAAGTAAGATAAATGATTCAATATAGTTGACCATAATAGTGTAGTGATTCTATCACCTATCCCTATCTTCTTCTCTTTCCTCCCGTCCAAAAGAAAAAGAAAAATAGTAATTAGATTACTTGATAAATTAATTACTTCATTAATTACTAGTTAACAGGGATAACTTCATTTACCTAATATACACATAAAATCAATACATTGAGGAAGAAAAGTACCTTTTGGAGAACATGCACCCTCTCCCACTTGTCCTGTGACGACTTAAAAATGTGGACTTCATTATTATTGGGACAAAGAGCAATCACTGAAAATTCACCACATAGAGAAGAGAATAATTTCCAAGCTAAGGCAAATGATGAATGTACAAATGGGTCAAAGACAACAAAAAAAATCCAGATCTTTATTCAAGCTAGACATAATAATGATCCAAATGAATGCTTAATCAAAACAATATTTGAAAATTTTTTTTTTTTCCTCCTTACATTTTCCTATGAAACCAAACAGAATCTAAAGAAATTACTTATAGAACTTACTAGATTTATCGGGACTCCAAGCATGGCAAGTAATGGACTGGGCAAACTGGTGAACTGCAACGACCGCCATTCCTTTGACTTTCTCGCTCGATTATTAGCGGATAATATAAAAGTTGTATATTACTTTTAGTGATAGACTGATATAGCTACCTGAAGCTGAATTTTCTAGGACGAGGCGGTGAAATCAATAAGAGATATGACTTAGGGATGGCAACGGGTCAGGCACCCATGAAAAAGCCATTCCTGTTCCCAACCCGAAGCCATTTCAATGTTAAGTTAAGGTATCCCCAATCCTGAACCCAACCAAACAAGTCCCAGACCATTTAGCGTTACTCCTTTACTACCAGATAAATGCCCATTTAACACAATGAATGCAAGAGCAACTCAACATAACAAATGAAAACTCCAATTGTTTTTCTCTATTTAAAAAATTTATTAAACATGATAACAAAAAATTTTCCCCGTTGAAAGTTGAAATATATTTCCAGGAAACTGAAGAAAGTAGTATATATATATATATATATATATATATATATATATTCAAAGAAACATTTATATCAAACGAGTAGTCAATCAACAACAATGACCTATTCATCCTTCTGAATTGAAAACAAAACAGAATGAATTCAAAAAAAGATTCCACATTGTCCTGTCATCTAGAGGGAATGCTACTATCAGCAGAAACTAAATTCAAAGTTAACCACGTTATATAGGCAAGCAGATGAAAAATAATATAAAAAGTAATTAAGAAATAAAACAAGCAAAAATTGACAATATCAATATTCTCGGAAATTTTAGATACAAATTGCATTTTCATATAAATAAATACCTCAGTAAAATTAAAGTCTAGGCCGCATTCAAAATCAAGAAGATTACTATCAATAACAAATAAGATTAGAAAAGGCAACAAAATCATAATAGGAAAACAACTTCTGAATAAAAATAACTATAAATTCAATCTTAAAAGAAAGGAGAACTTATTTTTTCGGTTGCTTAGCGCAATCGATCTCAGATTCAATGACTTGAATCAGATTCAGATCGTGCTCGGTCTCAGTGCTTAATCACGAAAATAGAAGGAGGGTCCGCCGACTAACCTCGAGGCCAAGGGTGACTTTTCGAGGCAGAGAACTGCAGAGTTGCGCTGCGGAATGTTCTCCGAGAACCGACCGAGCGGATTGCGAGATCCAAATGCAGAATACTGTCGATTGTTCAGTTTGCTCAAGAAGTACAGGTGATGATGGAGCAAGACGGGAGAGATACAGATGCCCCGGTTTGTTTTTAAGTTAGCAAACTCTAAAACTCGGCCTAACCAACAAAAATACTGCAACTGACTTGTTACGATATTAATTTATTATAGTATATATAAAAGTGGGAATAAGGGAAATAATTAAATTATTTATATTAATTTTTGTAAAATTTTAAAAATCTTAAAATAAATTTAATTATAGTCAATTCAAAAATTATATTTTATATTAATAGATATCTAGATAAGTGGTTTGATACTTTCTTTTTTAAATGAGATCAAGGCTTCAATTTTTATAGATAAAATAAATAATCGCTAAGAGTATTTTACTTTTCTTGGGTTGAATTTTTATCGCTAGAGTCTTGATAAATTATAGCATGTCAAGGAAAAGACGGAATCGATATTAAATAAATATTAACTGAATTTTTACATCTATTATAGTATTTAATATTGTGAAGAAAAATGAGAATCTTGATTATAAGTGTATTTGACCTACAAACATAAAATTATTGTATTTTATATGATATCTATATAAAAATTTCTAACAAATTTAAGTTGCTTAAAACCCAAAAATTAAATTATCGAGAAATCATTCAATTAAATCTATTCGCCTTGATAATGTTGCAGAATTTTCATCTCATGCTTTTAATGAATATTATTTATTAATTGGACTTGATAATAATAGTCATTGAAATATTAAAACATGCTTGAAGCATATAAATTGAAACTTTGAAAATGTATTCAAGTAAATTATAAAAATTTATATATGGATTAAAAAAATCAATCTAGGCAATTATGGTATACTCACATTAAAGATATGGCTACGATGGAAAACAAATATTCGATGTTTCCACTCTTCTTTGACCAAGTATTGATATTTGTTTTATATGCTATTCTATTTAGAATATTAAAACTATTGAAGAGTTTTCTAAAGACTACAATTTTTTCAAACAAGGAATTTGAGAAATAATTTGAAAATATAAAATTTTGTCTCATATTGAAGAGTAGGCATTTATAAATAAAATTTATATCCATTAATCAGAACATATAATTCAAGGGTTGAAATGATTTCATATGAATAAAATTAATCTATTAATAAAACTAATAGTTATAAGGTAATTTAATTATATAAAGAATCAATTTTGATTTCTAAAATTGAACTTTTTAGTTCTAAAGTACTATATCTTTGTGCAATAATGAAAATACCATACTAAATATATATTTTGAGGATCAGTATACTTATATGGCATTTCTTTAAACTTATTAGCAAATTACAATTATTCTTGAATATGAAAATGGAGTAAAGTTTGACATATATTTTAATGAATATGAGTTTATATTATTCTCACATCAGTTTTGTTTAGCTATGAAAATTTAAACTGCTTATCTTATTAACATTTCTTTATTTATGGAAGACGTTACAGTTCATGAAGTAAACCAGTAGTGTCTTTAGTTGAAATTGATAATTTAATATATCCAAAGTACATACAATTTGCTTGCACATAGAGAAACTCCATAATATTGTATGGAGACAATGTTCAATGTATTATTCCTTGAAAGAGTGATACACTAAACAAAAAAGACAAATAGTGATGTTTTCATGAGGGGGAGTAAACACACTTTGTACCATTTTTTCTTTTAACCAAGGTCTTTTTCCACTGGGTTCCCAATAAAGATTTTTAATGAGATTGATGAAGAAACTCTTTGGTCTTGAAATACTGTATCTTTGTGCAATAATGAAAATACAATGTCTTGAAGTACCATAATACCATACTAAATATATATCTTGAAGATCATTATACTTATATGACACTTCTTTAAACTTATTAGCAAATTACAATTATTCTTGAATATGAAAACATAGTGAAGTTGAACATATATTTTAATGAATATAAGTTTATATTATTCTCACATCAGTTTTGTTTAGCTATGAAAATTCAAATTGCTTATCTTATTAACATTTCTTTATTTATGGAAGACGTTACAGTTCATGAAGTAAAACAGTAATATCTCTAGTTGAAATTGATAATTTAATATATCCAAAGTACATACAATTTGCTTGCACATAGAGAAACTCCATAATATTGTACGGAGAATGTTAAATATAGTATTCCCTGAAAGAATGACACTAAACCAAAAAGACAAATATTAATATTTTCATGAAGGGGGGTAAACCCACTCTGTACCATTTTTTCTTTTAACCAAGGTCTTTTCCCACTAGGTTTTCACAGTAAAGATTTTTAATAAGATAGTATATTATCACGTATTTTAGAAAAGAATATTATATTATTTTTCCTTTACTAAGATTTTTTTTCTATAGAGTTTTTCTTAATAAGATTTTAATGAGGTACATTCTTTGTAATGAATATTATAATATGTGGATATCCATTTAGTTATCTTCTCCATATGTTATGTTTATTGGAATGAATGATTACGTCCTTTAGGATGAATGTTTATATCTTTTGAAATGTAATATTTGTTAGTTATATATTTTATAGCCAATTTGATTAATTATATTTTAGATATAATATTTCATATAATAAATATTTTATTGCTAATAAAATAAATTATAATGTGGTTATAATGATGAGTTCTATATTTTCATTAAAGTAATATCTCTAAATATTCATAACCGATGTTCTCCATATTATTAAACAATGATTAGAGTTGTTAAAACTAGTACATATTATGTTCTTTTCTTGAAAAAACAGTTACTCTCATAAGTTGATATATATATATATATGATATCTAAAACTAATATGTACAGACTTGTTATTTAAACAAGTAACTGAATTGATCTGCATGAGAATTTCATATGAAAAATTACCTGTGTCTATAGAATACTCAAGTGACGGCTGTGTAAGTGATCATTTGACTTGAAATTACTAAGCTATCTTATATGGAGATAATTATATTTTGATTTTTCATTCACATTATTCATTACATGAATAATAAACAATGAATAATTGGACATAGTAAGAACTGTATGGAAATACTTGTGTAATTAAGAGATGATGTATCACTCTAGATAAATTAGAAAAAATGTTATAATTGTTCTTTTACTGATATTGATTAAGAAATCCTTGCATAAGGTAAAATGAAATTAGCAAATTAGATTTGAAATTTTATTCAACTGATCAATGGCTAAAATTAATAGAACTAACATGATTTAGTAAAGCAGACACACTTCATATCTAATTACTAAATCAAAATATTAATGATTAATGAATATTAATTATTATGATAAATAATGCATTGAAAGATTAAGTCAAACTGCTTTGACTTTTTAAATATTCAGGTAGTCTTCACATGTTACCAGACAATGTACTTAATATTTAAATATTAATTAATTAATTAAATTTATTTTTATTGCCAATATATTTAGAATCTAGAAGGTGACACACATAACAATAGATATGAAAAAATGAAAATGAGAAATCGAATCAAATATAACTTGATTACAAATAAATTTTGTGAAGTTACGGACAAAATTGTAATTTATATTTAATAAAAATTTTACCTAAATTATTAAATATTGACTTAATTGATTTATGTATAAAATTTATTAAAATAAATTTTAGATTAAATAAATATAATATTTTAATTATAATTTTATTTATTTAAATAGTTAAATAAATAAGTATAATTAATTAAATTGAAAATCTTATTAATATATGTATTATGATGTATTTATTTAAATTTTTAAATAAATAAATAGGCACATATATATTTTAATTATAATTTATTTATTTAAAATATTTAAATAAATAATTATAATTTATTTATTTATTTATGATCTAAAACTTTCATATATAAGATTTAAGAAATAATATAGACTTGAGTTGTTGATCATAGCTATAAAATTAAACAGAGAGCCTACGATACGATAGCTAGCATCATCACACATTTTAACCTTTCAACCTCTAAAATAGTTTTAAAGTTTTTTTATTATTCATTCTTATGAATACTACTAGATGTCGAACAATTTAACAGCTTGTGATTTGCGACGATTTAACCGCGTAGATCGAAATTTCAAAGAATCTACAAAAAGACATTCCTCTAAATAAATTTTTATTACTTTTTTCGTTTAAACGAATCCTATTGATATAATTATTTATTATAATTATATTATTTCGTTGCGTATTTTGATATTGAAACCCAACAGGATTATGTCTTTTAGATTGTATTTTGTATCTTATAAATAGTTTCTTAATCTATGGATTGTGTGACGAAAGATTTTAATACAAGAATTCTCTTTTTCTCTACTCTCTCTATTTTCTATATTTTATAACAAGTTAACTCATAAATAAAATACTTTTTATGAGACCCACAATATTTCTTCTGGTCAAATTAACCAAACACTCATCATTTAACGCCCTAATTTAATCTTTTACCCCAATCATACTCCTTTCCCACAATCACTACAGCTTATATATCTATGTAAGCTGAAACGCATAGAAGATTGAAAGTTTCTTTTTACAGTCACTCTCGTATTTGTCTTTTTTTTAGAAATTTTAGAAATTTTTTTGTTATTCTACAATTTCATTGAATGTATATTTTTTTAAAACAAATTTTAAATTTTTCTAATTGAAATTATTTATATCATTAGTATTGAGCTACAAATTTTTGAATTTTTTTTATAGTTTGTGTATTTTTAAAAAATGAATTTTTAAAATTTTTTTAAATCGGTATATAGATAATTAGTCTCTTTAAATTTTTTAAATTTATTTTTCTTTTACATAAACATTGACCAAATAAATATTAATTTGAATATAACACATATTTCTCTACTCCAGCTTATTTTGTATCATTAGGATTGAGTTGAACTAACAGTCTCATACCTATACCTGTACCTATATATAAGATCTTTCAAGTTCAAGAATGAAGAAATAAATTCAAAGCTTTTAAAATGTACCTATTGAGTTGTTAAGTATAGATATGTTGGCCTTTGAATCAACCAATTTTAGCTGATTCAAACAAAAGGTGCTCAAAAGTTTGTATAAAAGTTTATATTTTTATAAAAGTTTGTACATTTATTTGTATATGTATCGCAGAATGTTTAATTTGAATGATTTTACTTTATTTTGTTTGTTACGTTTAATCATTTACTTCTAATCCGCTTGGAAATTTATAATCTATAATTTAAGTAGGTCTAATGATTAGTATATTCTTTGTTTTCTGTATACAAATAAAGTTGCCTTTTGACAGTCAAATTGTCTTTCTAACCGGTTAGGGTTTTTTTATTTATTATTTTTTTATATGGGCAATACTACAACTAAAAAGAATTAAAATTGGATTTTCTACATATCCATTTTAAGAAATTAAAAATAGTTAAATGTTAAAAACTATAATTAAATAGGCCTTAAAAATCTTATAATTTATAAAAGTTACAGATTGAAAAATTAATAATGACTATAATTTAATAAGTTCAAAACTTCATGAATTTAAATTAGTTACAAACTTTAGATTTAAAGAATTAGGTAAATATATAATAATTAAAAAGAAATGTATTTAAACTCCAGTTGATACTATAGAATTAGAAAATTCTATGAATTAAAAAAAAAATTAAGATATAAAGAAGTAAGTACAAAGAATTAATTAGGAGCACAAAGTTATTCATTATGAATATTGAAGAAAAAAATAAAAAAATAGAGTAAGAAATCGAATAAGTACATATCTTAATCTACATTGATGATTTTTATTAATATTCTACATTTTTTATGGGAGTTTTTTAATTTTCTCTTTATTTTCCTATATTTTAATTTTATTATTCAAGTTGTTATTTAAAATTAGTATTCAATAATAATAATTATAACTTTTCATAACTAATCATATTAATTTTATATCATTAAATAAAATTTTAAAAATAAAATTTTGTCTTTATCTATATTTTGATTGAAATACTTAATTAAAATATTTTTAAAATTTAAAATTTAATATTTATTTACTAGTAATATATGGAAAACGAGTAAAATTAAGAAGAGGTTTTTGAACTATTCTAAAATAAAGAAAAATTTAGTGATATAGTATTTATGTGTTTAATATAAGGGAGAATTACTATTTAGTCCTTATGTTTTGTCATAATACACTAGTCAGTCATCGCTCTTTCACAAATACATTGTTAGACCTTTACCTTTTAAACTCGTCAAACAGCACAATCCTTTCATCCATTTGGGTACAAGTTAGACGTTAAGTGGATAGTAAAAGACTAAAATACCCTAATATAAGAGATTTTGTGGTACTGTCAAGGTTGCAAGCAAGCGACAAAAATCAACCTTTACACAATTTTCCCTTTTTTGAAAACAACCCTTTCAATCGGTTATTGGAGAGAACAGTAAGCTTTGAGAATGTTGGATTTTGAACAAAGGGGAAGTGGGAGGTCATCAATGATCTGTCTGAGGCAGGGTATTCGGTTTGTTGAACTTGTTCTTTATCGCAACTCCAAAAAGGTTAACATTATGTCCTTTTTTCCCTTGTTTTTGTGCGACTATGACAATGGAAAATAGTGAATATTATCATGGTTTTTGGGATGGACTTGGTATGGCTACAAAGTTAGCGCGTTAAATTTTGCATGTTTGTGTTAGTTTGATATGGTACAAGTAGTTTTCTGGGGTTTGTGAATTTCTAGTCTTCGTAAGGTTTTTAACCTTTTTTTCTTTCATTACTGATATGCTATTTGCACTGTTGATGGAACAGAATAGATCTTCCACCATATTACACTATATTTCTCACATATGGAAGGGAAGAGGGAATGATAAACAATGTAGACCTAGAGAAATTTTCATTCCTTGACCTACTAAATTTAGTGTTCAATTTGTTTAAAATCAAGGGGGCATTTATTGACATTATCTTTGGAAGTAACGTTAAGATAGAGAATGGCTTTGATGTGTTGTTCATGTTTGAAATGTGCAAAGACAATGGTGATGTTGAGTTAAGAATAGAAAATGCACAAGGGCCTATGGCTACACAATTTTCAGATGGTAGGATTGTATATGAACCTAGAAATGAAGATGGAAGTAGGGGTGTTGAGAGAACTGGGACTAGTAGTGGGCAACAGTTATTAACTTATAGTCAAGTTGATGATAATATGGTGGAACCTAGAAGTGAGAATATTGTGGACCCTATGCAACCTATTACTAGCAATAATGTGGAACCTGATGTTGCATCTCAATATCCTACAACACCTCAATAACTGGGTGGACCTTTTCAAGCTAATCAAGCAAATGCCAGCTAGACATCAAATCTATCAATGGGTTTTCTCTCCCATGTAGAAGTGGAATTAGGGTATGAACCTGCAACAGTTAGTGGAAACTTGAATGAGGCTTCTAGTATAGCTGCAAATCAAAGTGGAGTTGATGGTACCAATACAATTGTGTCTGGTTCTGATATCTGGGATAATGTAGTTGGAGTATCTCATTTCCAAGGGTATGGAAGTACTACACCTGGTAGGGGAAGAAGAAAGGGAATTGGTAGAGGCATTTTGAGGAGGAATAGAAGGGGAATTATAAAGGCAATTTGCAATGGTAGTGGGAGGACAATTGGCAGGGGTAGTGGGGTTTCAAGGGAATTGAATGCATCTCAATCCCCTTTTGTTCATGGATTTAGTGGCATAAGAAGAGGTGCCTACACTCCTTCACAATCTGCAAGAAATGTATCGCAAGGCAAAGACAATGGAAAACAGCTAGCTAGTGCCTCAAATAGCTTAAGGGGTAGAGGCAGATATAACTTCAGGAACACAACAACAACAACACCTTCCCTTGTAGATGAAGCAGATGATGAAAGTAGTGAATTTGATGATTCTTCAGATGAAGACTACCACTTCTTAGGATCAGAGGACGATGATGACTTATCTGATGGAACTTTAGAGGATGAATTGAGCATGAACAAAGGCAATACAACAGATGCAAACATGGAACCTAGGAATGATATGCAAACAAATGACCTTGATGATGTGATAGATGATAGTGAAGATGGTCTTAGTGCATTAGGAAGTGAACCTGAGATAGGCAAGGGAGGGTATAGTAGTAATTCTGAAGATGGTGCAACTAGTAGAAAGAAGAGGAGAAAGAGAAGAGGGGACCCTTTTTGTCACGACCCAAAACCGTGGGCCGGACCGGCACTAGGACCTAAGTAAGCTTAAGGCCCCCGAGGCCCATAGTAAGCCTAAACTATCCAAATCCATCTCCAATATCAATAGACTGATGGAATAGTGAGCCCATATTATGACAATATTCATAAATTTATCAGAGTTAATAATCTCCAATTCATCCATAGTATTAAATACTATGCACAATTCGGGCCCATATCCATATAACAACAATATTTTCTCATGTAATTATTTATTGTCATAATATGATCACACTATTCCTATCACATTGTCTCCAAATAATAATAAGGAAATAATATTTCACAATTTATTTATATCACAGAGTAATTTATTTTACATACTGAATCCTTATTTCCAATCCTAACTGCGGAGATAAATAAAAATGCGGAAACACAAATATTTATAGATTTTCATACTAA
>CANUEP010021508.1:0-14928 GCA_947857235.1 Jatropha podagrica
CTTTCTGATATATCAGTATCAGAAGTATCAATATATAATTCATAAATTTTATTTACAATTTCTTCTTCCAAATTTAATTCATTTAATCTTTTATTGAACTTACAGAACTTAGCTGTATGTCCTTTCTTACCACAATTATAACAAGTTAAATCTTTATATGACCTTTTATTTGGTGTTTCCTTAACCTGTTTCTTTTGTTTATATTTTTTATATGGTTTATAACTCTTCTTCTTTTTATAAAATTGCTCTTTACTTGGTTTCAGTTCATAATTTCTTTTATAATATCTATTCTTTTTATAATGTTTTTTATGTTTTGGTTCAGAACATTGACCTTTACATTGTTTATTAATTGCTATGCCATAATCAAATTGTTTACAAAATGTTCCAAGTTCTTGTTTAGTTTTATTTAACTCATATTTTAATGTTCTTTGTAATTTTAAATCTTGACAAATTTGTAGTCCTTCTCTTTGGATCATACTTACTAATTGACCAAAAGTTAAATTATTATATGGAATTAGATTTCCATATTATTGTTTTATATAATTCCTAACCTTTTCCCCCAAGAAAAAAGGAAGTCCCCCAAGGAACTTCTCTTTCCAGAAGGCTTGGTTAGAATCCTCTCTTAACATTAATCTAGTTAAAAATGTGGTTTTATAATACTGAAAATCAGAGATATAGTAGATCCATTTTAGTTTAATGGATATATATATACTTAAATAATTGTGGATTCTAAAGTAATAATTAAGTACAACTTGTTAATATAAATATTATATACGAAAAAGCTTAATTTTATTCATAAATGAGTAAAATATTTTATTTATATATAAAGCTATCTAAATAATTTAATTCTTATTATTTTACTTTAACAACTAACCAATATAAATTTGCTAAGATTTCACAATCTACTTATAAGTTACATTCCTGCGATTTTTCGACTTAAAAGTCGAATTTCTAAATTTATGCTGAATAATTGTTCAAAGGTAAAATGAATTCAAATTTCAAAACTAATTAGGTATTCATAATCTACACAAAAGGCAACATTCTGCGTCTCCATAACTCCATTCACTGGAACCACCACCGATCGTCAATACAGTCACCACACATGATGGTTGGAGTAGCGGCAGGCCCAGAATCAAACAATCTCATCATCACTTTGCTCCCAATTTACATAGAGTCTTAATTTCATGTCAATTTATACCAATTAAATCAATCTCCAAATTTTATCATTTTTGAATATAAGTTAAATTCTCCAAAACTTCATTCTAGGATCAAATTAATTAAGGAACAACTAAATAAGAGTGTTATAGGTTACGTTTCGACTAACCTGAGTAAAAGAAATTGCTAGAGTAGCTCTTTGTTGCTTGAAAATTGAGAGGCAGTGGAATTGTTGATGAAATGAAAAGAGAGAGGGAGAGAGTGTCGATGAAGAGAAAGAGATAGAAAGAAAGGAGAAAAGAAAGATAAAGAAAGAAAATAAAAGAAAAAAAAGAAGAAAAGAAAAAGGGGAGGGTTCACGTGGGTCTTTGAGTTTTTTTTTTTTTGGTATTAAAGCCAGACTCCCTCTAGTAGATATATAGTTCGAGGACGAACTACACGAAAGTTGGTGGGTCTATGACATCCCAACTCGACAAAGTAATGCTAAGAAGGTGGGTAGAGCAGAGCTCCTAGGTAGATTCTAGGATGGTAGGCTAGCTAGGGTAGTGGAATACGGGACACAAAAATGAATCGGATCATGTATCGAAAATGGAAAAACTAATCATTATAGGTGTCTTTTGGTGAAATGGTTTGGAGAGTTGGAAAAACTCTAGGGATAAGCGTGCTCGCTTAGTAGAAATCCTAGGATAGGTGACCTCCTATGAAGTTCTCATTTTGCCTGTGGGACAAAAACATGCAAATCTTGCCGATCCAGTATGGGATGGTGTTGGCTTGATTCAAAGCAGACAATTCCTCTGGTGGTTGGAGTTAGGGCATCACACTAAGTTTCTCTTTCTCTTCTCCCTTTTCTATCGCTCTCTTCTCCCTTTGCCTGCTCCAAACTAGTGTTCCTCATTTCTTGATTTAGATTTGTCAATTTTGGATTTATTATATCGTTTTACTTTTCCTCTTTACACTAACTAGACCATAATTACAGCTAGAATAAAGGAAATCTCGAATTATCATTGCTATGGGTGGGATTGGAGGATTGGTTTTGCACTAGCAGCTAAGAGGATTTTGAGGTGTTAGTTTTTTGGAAGGAAGCTATTAATTTAGAGGTTGTTGAAGAGGTTATGGAAGCTGGGTGTGTTACTGGTGATAGAATTAATGGGCTTGTTGATGGGGCCTTTGGTACTTGGTATGTTTTCTGAAATTTTATTTGTATTTATTTTTAAGTTTTGATTTCTTTTCTATTTAGTCCATGGTATCTAGTCTAAAGTTTTTTATTGCTGTAATGGATAATAGAGCAATTATTTATTAAAAAAACTTTAAGCATTGTAGTTATTGATGGTGTATATCAATAGAACTTGATAAAATTATTGAATCTTGATTCCTGTCACTGATGCAATTATTTTGCTGGTTTTAATTTAAAGGTAGTCGCATGATGGGTATGGTAAGCAGCTCTAATTTTAGCTGCTTCAAAGATGATCATTTGTTAGATGTATCTTTTAGTTTTTAATTCTAGTTTATATTTGTTGAGTGGTATCTCATACTTGTGAGGCTGTTGTATGATTTTTGACAAAGGTTGATGATGTTATGCTTATAAAAAAGAAGAATAAAACATTTGAGTGTCGGTAGAAGAGAATGATGGAGAAGGAGAAACTTAGGTCTTCAAAACGGTGAATTTTGATGATTTTGTTGGGGGGGGGGGGGAGGCTGGGATTAAGTTAACCCAAGCTGGTTAGGTGAGATCCACTTTATTACTACTATATTGTAAATCTCTAGCTAATTTTGCAATTAAGGTGATAATATATCTAAGTTATTAAGTCAGGATGCCCAGTGGACGAAGGTGAATTTAAAGTGATATTGCAGCAAGTCGTAAAGGTAGGGGTAATTTTGTAGCTTAGGCCGGTCTTAGAGAGAAGGTGATTTTTTTCGCTTGAGGTCCGACTCAGCCAGTAATCTTGGTTTGATTCATAGAAGATTCCAAGCTCTAAGTTGTTTTCCTCTGTTTGATTTGATGTATTGGTTTTTCTTTGATTTTGTTGATATTCTTTATTTTTTTTAAAATTCTAGTTATTACAATAAAATAATATTTCTGAATTTCTAATTTTAGAATTTAATCGAAAAATTTTTGAAAATTAAAAATTAGATCATTTCAAATTAACCTAGAGGAGTCCATGTAAATAATGAACTAGATCAATTTTAGTAATCATTAATTTTTTTTATGTTTTAAAATTTTTATAACATTGAACATAACTTTATATTAAAATTAACATAAATAGAATGACTAATTATTTAACAAAACAAGAGAATAAAAACCTATATGACAATCTAGTAAAAAAGAAAAATAGAAAAAGTAGGAAATTAGTTGATAAAAGCAATAATGTGGATTTTCAGAAAAGGGAAAGAGTCCCTCCTCGTCGCCTTCATCGTAGGGTTTGAACTTAGGAAGAATCCTAAAAGTGGTATTTCTACTTCAGGGGATGGGACTAAGAGATTGAGAACTCATGTTTGGCATGCGAAAAGATTCACTATGACAAAGTTGTGGGGTTTTCACCTTCCTCTAGATTTGCAAGGTAGGTAATTTTGATATTCAAATGCTTATTGATTAATTTATGAACCTTCTCTTTATTGTTGACAATAATAATATCGAGTTCTATGCGTGCAGAGGGTCTAGGGATTTGAGGTGGTAAAAGCATGGAGCACTTATGCATGATGCTATAAATTATATTGCTATGCAGTTGAAGGGTCCAAAAGTAGGCATAAACTTTTCTCTGTAATTAGCAAAATCTAAATTATGAATTTTTATTGCTTAATTTACCGATGCATGAAGATAATGACCCATATCAACTTAAAGGAAAGGCTTTCATAATTTGTAAAATATATATAAATCATTTGTAAAATATATATACATCATTTCCTTGGTCTGAAGTAAAAATGGTGCTCTTTTGTTCACATTTATAGTCTGAACTTCTTATGATATGTGTCTCTAGGAGTCATTAATGTCATTCCTAAGGATGGTGTTGGAACCTTCTGCATCTACTTATTCTGGCAAAGTTACCAATGCTATTCTTTTTTGTGTTATTTATGAGACTGCCATGGTAGTTTACTCATTGCAATTCTTTCTTCTTCTTTTCTTTTTACCTCTTTAATGGAGATGGAGAGGAGAAAATCAAAAATATAAATACTAAAAAAACTAAAGACAACAGAAAATTAGAAGGAAAAAAATAAAAATTCATAGTTCAATGCAATACAAATTTCTTTAAAGAACATCACATCATCACATGACATTATAGATATTTGGTATAGAACAAGAATATGACAAACTAGAACTACAACACTAGATATCTAATGAGCATGATCAGGCAATTAACATAAACGGATTCCAGAATAGGAGATCCTAATTTGAAAGAGCCAAATGTGCACATAGACATATATTTATATTCACTACATGAAAAATACAGTTTAGCAAGGGAATTTTAGCATCAAACCCTATCCGATGCTAATTAGCAACCGTTTAACAAAAGATCAGTAATCGTTTGGAAGTGAAAAACAAATTCAGAATTTAGCAACGGATTAGCCACGGAAAATTAGCAACGGATTATAGCCATAGCTAATACAATGCTAATTAACGCGGGAAATAATAGTGGGTAAATGGACAACAGTTTAGCAATAGATAGACAACTGATTTTAGCATCAAATTTTTATTTCGATGCTAAATTTGGAGGGAAAAAAATGGCGCACTAGTTAGTAACGGATTAGCATGGGAGTGACAATGGATATATTTAGCATCGAATTTGATATCCATTGCTAAATGTGACAGCATAAATTCTGCATGATGGCAACCGCTTAGCAAGGTAAAATTGATTTGTATATTTACAACGGATTAGCAAGGGAAATTATTAGCAAAGGATTAGCAAGGGATTTACTATGAAATTTATAAACTATTTAAATTTTTATTATTATTTTTAGAAATAGATAAAAATACTAATTTTTATAGTTTTTATTTATAAAATATTAAGAATTTTCAAAATTATTAAATATTTTGATTAAATAAAATGAAAATATAAATATCTTCTAATTATATATAAGTAAGATTTATTATTTATAAATCCAAAATAATATTTTTATTCTTTAAAAGATTAAAAATTAATTGTCATAATTATTGAAGAGTTAATTAAAAAGAATATGTATTGAGGAGCTTAATTAATCCTTGTAAAATTAAACAAGAAAAGAAAAAGAAAAAAGAAAAAAAAAAGAAAGCAACAAAACTTGTATTGTCTCTCACAAACTCAAAACGACGCTGTTTTGCAATTAGGGTTACTCTTATAAACACACTGCTATTCTCCCAAGCCCAAGCCTAAACCCAAACCCAAGCTTTTCTCCTTACGCCGCTCGATCCATTTAGGTCATACACCCCCTCAACAGCACAACCGTCTATTCTCCCTTCCCTTCACCGTTCGACAGCAGCCATCTCATCTCCTTCCCTGCGCCGTTCGACAGCAACGATCGACAACATTTTTGGGTTCATACAAGATTATTTGCTTTCTGTTTTTTTTTTTTTTTCATTTATATGGGTTTTGTGCATGTTTTACTTACGTTTAGCAATTGGAAATTTCAATTTTTTTTCATATTTTCGATTGTTGTTTCTCTATTTTTGCATCTTCTTACTTATTGTTTTTCTATTTTTGCATTTTCGTTTATATGGGTTCAGGCAAGACAAGTTGTTTGGTATTACATTTTAATTTGCATCTTCTCTACTGTTTCGCTATATATTTCTACAATATTTGGATTTTCCAGTATTTGTTTATTTATTCCTGTAATTATAGAATGAGTGAAGATGAGATGCAAAAGCTTAATTATCTAGGATGGGAAAAATACTTAATTATCTGAGATACAAAAACTTGTTGGAACAAGATTAGTTTTGGAAGCAACAACTAGGAAATGGGAAAACCAAAGCAATCAATGTGGAAGCTTTCTCTTGTCCACTTTCTATGTATTTAAGCTCACTGTCTAGGATAATTTTATAAGGGTGTATTGTATTTTATTAAAACTCGACACTAATCTGTAGCTAAATCTATTGCTATATATATATTAATCCCTTGCTACTATTTCTATCCATTGCTAAATCCCTTTCTAAACGCATTTATATTTTATTAAAACTCGACACTAACTCTAGCTAAATCTATTGCTATATATATCCGTTGTTAAATCGCTTGCTAAATATATTAGTATATTATTAAAATCCCTTACTAATTACTAGCTGAATTCCTTTCTAAATCCATTGCCATTTCTTTCTTTTTCTTTCTTTTTTTATATTTGCTTAGTACAAAAGGCAAAAATAAATATAGAACTATCAAATTTTTAATAAAGATAATTGTATTAAAAATATTTAATGCCTTATAAATACAAAATTTGTCTAGTTAACAAATCAAATAAATACATAAATGTCTAATAAATCTAGCATCATTATCCCTGGTAAGTATTTGACTTGTCCAAGGTGCTGCAAAATATCACTAGTCCTGGCATCATAGCAAATGAATCCCAATCCCAAACTTATTGAGGCTTCATATAGAAACAACTTGCTAGTTGTTCTTCTGCAAAAAAAAAAAAAAAAAAAAAAAAACAAAATTGCCCATTAATAGCAAGACTTACTAGCTAGTGATAAAAGAAAAACATTCAAAGATTAAATGCTAGAAAATTTACAAACCCACTTACCTATTTTTTGAAGTATTCAGCTCCAAAACAACCTTCCCATAATTTAGTCCTAAAAGTTTTCATGTATAAGAATTGATGTACTTGTAGTTTTACCAGTTCCAAAAGGACCCTAAACATAAAAAGAAAAAGTGCTTAGTAAGAGATCAGACTCGTGCGACTGCTTGCACATAAACCATAAATTTTTTTATTTGAAATTTTCACATAAATTTAACAAAAACTACTGAGATTTATCTTTTAATTGAGAAACATCTACTTATGTAGTAAGTTAAGCATTTTCCTTTAAACAAGACATTTAATTACTAATAAACATAAGAAAATACTAAAAATTACCAATAAACCTATTTAATTAGCAGTCCGTGATTTTCAACTGTTTGCTTGATTTCACCAGCTCCTTTTTCATACATAATGTATAAATTATAGAATTATCAGTAGAAGAATAGAACATATGCAAAATAAGTAAATGCATAGCATCATTCATGGAGTTGTGTTACAAGCAAAATAAACTCAAACATGCTTCTAGGTGCACGTGCAGACTAAAAAGTTAACGGAAAAATATATAATTAAAAAGATAACTAACAACCACATAGGATTAGAGATGAGAGGACAATAACAAGTTAATTGATCATATAAAGCAACCAAATTACAATTTGCTATTTAACCAAGATAGAGAGAGGGAGAAAAAAAAAATCAATTAACTAAATAGAGGAAATAAATCAAGGATGAGTTCCAACATTAATTTGCCGATCAGTACAACTCCCAATTTTGATAAAATCCTCAAATAACAAAAATTATAATCAATGCATTCCCACATGAATATCAGTATATCAGTTAGTATGGTAGTTATGATCCAACTACTAATTAATATTATAAAAATGCAACGATGACTTAGTTAACTTGTTCAAATGCTAGGGATTATATAATAATTTTCTCTTTTTTCATCCTTTTTTAAATGGTGTATGGTTATTCTTAAGCGATTACTGCTATTAGCAAAACATAAAGTGCTTATATGAAATAAAGTATTTTGGTAACTTTAGGGTGACGCTTAATGTTATAAATTTAACTCAATTTGCCCGTTATTCAAATCTCAAGTGGCTTTTTACTTCATGGCATTTGAACTTTGATACACATTATTTTTTTGTCAATATATATAAATTAAATAACTTTAAAGATGACTTTACATTTAGATTTAAATTGAGATACATGCTATTCTTGTTCCTTTTGCTACTTGCACTTACATATATTTATATATATACATATATATATACAAGCTAACTTGAGAATTGCCTTTCTAGTTAGATTTAAGTTGATATGCATACTCTTTCTATTACTTTTTACTTTTACACTTATTCTCACCATAACTTTGGTGTTCATCACAACTTCATTAACAAAGAGAAAAGCTCAAATCTATAAGTGATGATGAAAGTTAATGATTAGTTGTTATATCTTTCTCTAATAAGATGTGTTTAATTTTATTTCCTAAAATATTTTTATTTTTTTAAGTTCAAATTTTTATTGCCATGAATATAAAGGAAAAGTCTCATATTAAATTACCTATAATTATTTTCTTAAATTTATTTTGCTTTCAATATAAACTTGGGCCCAATTTTCAATTCATGATTGCAAAGTTCCCGTAACGATAGTGTTACTTCAACTGATGAGAGAGATAGGAGCTTGAGATGTAGCTCTTGAAGTGTCATTTCCATTGCTTTATTTCACCCAACGTCCTTCAATTGTAGGCACTACCATAGTGTCATCCCTCGAATTCAATTTGTAAAAGTAAAATACCTTACTTTTGATTTGTATAGTGAGAAAATCATTTTCAGGTGATTTTCGGTGAGGAGATACTAGAAAGTTAACCTGGAGCATCATGTCAGTTCGTATTTGATTTTTAATGCCACTGAGGACGACGTGGCTTCCAGCTGTGTCTCATGACTTTCTCGAATAAATCGAATTAAACAGGCTTGGTTTATTTTATTCAATGAAAATGATTTTGTCCAACTCCATTTTAATCCTCAGAAAAGGTTTTCTTACTTTGTTAAGATTTTGAAAATGTTGGAGTTGTCACCCTATTTTACTAAATTAGGATAAATTCTTGAATTAATTAATTCATTGAAACTAGTTAATCCGGTTTTAACCAAAGTGAATCTGTGAGTTGAGTATGGAAATGAAAAGGTGTTAGGCAACTATTCTGCCCGGTTTAAGCCTGCCTTCTAGTTGTCCGAATATTTATTATTTATCAATCGCGATATTAATTTAAATTGAGATGTAAAACATTTTATGCAATTTTGAAAACAATGTCATTCAAGCAAATTATCACATTCTAAATCATACATCAAACATGAAAATTAAATATCCATAAAGAAAGGGAGAGGAGAAAATAATTACAATCCTGCTAAAATACATTATACCCATTAATTCTTTTACATATTCCCATTTCTTATCTAATCAATACAAATCATCCTTAATAAAATTATTACAAACCATATGGATACAAATAATATTAAATTCAAAAAATTACACAATTGAAAATGAGATTATATCACATTCAAACATTCATACATCATGATTAATGCAAGAATTAACTAGAAATCATCAAAACACAAATATTAGTCAAAAAATATAACAAATTACACAGATTAATAAAATGGCTGAATTAAAATTAATGTTAGAAATATTAGTGATGCTAGTAAATTAGATGAACAATATATAATATATATTATAGTACAATAATCAAATGTGCATAAATAAATAATTACATAAATTAAAAATATAACAATTTTAATATTGTTTTAAGCTCATGATCACAATGTTCATCTTATTAAATGGATAAAATTCACAAATCCTTGCAAGAAACAAAATTAAAATTATTAACCTATTCATCCATATCAAACATAGATTTTCGACCCTTAGGCCTTAACCCACTTTGATATCAAAATCTAGACATGATTTGATGTTTTTTATGTTGCTTGGCTTCTAAGTTAATATTTTCATACTATTAGAAGTGACTTTCGTCCCATACTAAGGTAACAAGAGTCCATAAACATTAGAAGATAAAAAATGAATGAAAATAAGAAATCTGGAGATTTCTAGGCTCAAAGCGCGAGTCTATTGCATTTGCCTTGCGCCATATGCAACTTCGTAACACCCACGGCTCAATCCCAGAGGATCAGACGACGAATGCCACATTCGGTGCTGAAACACCGTATTATCTTACTTAATACTTTTAGATCATAAATTGAAAGTGACTAAGTTTTCATAAAGAGACAAGTAATATTTTTTTTTTAAAACAAGATTTAAAAACTTAAAGAAATTCTTACGGAAAATCCCCAAGAGTTTCCCTTAAAAACCAACTTACCACAAAAAAATAGAAACACTTTCGATATTAACTCTTGCAAACTCCAAAACCCCAAATCAATACAAAAATTACACTGCACTTCCAAATACTCACATCGATCAACTTACGTTCTATCATAACATGATATTATCCATTCAAAGATTCAATTGCTAACCATCATTCACTTTAAAATTCACAATAAGATAAAACTGTTTAATTAATCATAGATGTCATTAATTTACAAACTCAATATATACAATTCAATTTCTTACAATATTTTTATACATGCCATAATATATCCTATACATGTCCTACCCAAAATAAATGAATCATATCATATCACATTTCAACTAAGTACATAAGAGCCCAAATCATATTATTTCTTCACAAAACATCGTATTTCTTATAACTCATTTCATAACAAAACTTTCATAACTTAATTGTTTTTACTTCAAATTTTCTTAACTTACAACTTCATTAAAATGCCAAAGTCATACTTATGAAATTTCAAGCTTGTCTTTTTCAAATATATACTTAAAATACAATTCAAAAATACTTAAGTAGACTTTAAAAGTATTACTTATAGTCAAATGTTCTTAAACCCATTCCTTCACTTTTTTTTTTTTTTAAATATCCTTTAAGTTGTGAAAAATTTATAATAAGCTTAAAACTAAATGTATCAAATACTATTCAAAACATACTTATCTTAAATTTATTTTTCTTAACTTCTTCAAAACTTACAACTTGTAACATTTACTGTTTTTCATACTTAGTAAATTCAAAGCATACATATTCAAAACTTATACTTAATACACAAATCAAATTCACTTATTAACACCATTTAAATACTTACTAGTATATATATAAATATAAAACACTTCTCATTCATATTTAAAGCTTTCTTTCAGTTCTCCAAATCATCAATAATTTAAATTCAAAATGGAGATTCAAATCACCAATTAAATACTTATCAAATAACACTTAATAAAACCATAAAAACATTACTTAACATTAAGTAATCATAAAACCCATTTTTCACACAAAATAAACCTTCTTTAAGTCTTATAAAATCCATAATTATTAAAAGTAAAAGAAAATATTTAAACCACCTCAAATTAACTTTTCATCTAACACTTTAAAATCACAATCAAGTAAGAAATCGAAGGAAAACACAAGGCCCTTAACCTAACATGGTTCGGCCACTCTAGTTCATCAAAAGGAAAGGAGTTTCCCTTCCATCAAACACCATATTTCAAACTAAAAGGGCTTAGTTAAAACATTAGAACCTTTACTTAAAACACATTTAGACTTAAAACTCATATTTACATATTTCAAGCTTTCTTTAAGTCTTAGAAAAATACTTAAACATTAAAATACCGAGTAGTGGTTTAAAGCATCTTTAAATTACTTAAAAACAAACTCATTAACATTAAAAGAACACAAAAGCATGAAGTAAAAATTCATGCCCTTCCTCCTAAGGAGGTTCGGCCAAGTGTGGAGAAGGAGAAGGGAATGTTCCTCTTCCCGATCAAGCATTTCATCATGCTTAGAAAACATGGAAAATCATATAAAAATGACCAATTACCCAATTACCCAACACAATTCATAAAATCTTCAAAATTTACTTGAAACCTAAAAATTGGAAATTTAAAGAAAATGAAAAGAAAAGTAAAATATTATTGCACTAACCTTTACAACAAGCTTAAAGAAGCTTGGAAAGCCTCAATCCTTAGCTTTCTCCTTCTCTTTGGAGGATGGTTCTCCAACCTCTTCAAAGTAGGGAAAATCAACATTAAAATCAAGAAATGACACAAGGAGAAGATGGAGCATGGTTTAAAGCATCAACTACAAGTCTAACCTTTAAAACAAGCTTAAAGAAGCTTGGAAAGCCTCAATCCTTAGCTTTCTCCTTCTCTTTGGAGGATGGTTCTCCAACCTCTTCAAAGTAGGGAAAATCAACATTAAAATCAAGAAATGACACAAGGAGAAGATGAAGCATGGTTTAAAGCATCAACTACAAGTCTAACCTATGAATTTCACTTATTACTTCACAAAATCCAAAATCACAACTTACTTGTTTAGTAGCTTTTCTCCAAATTTCCTTGATTAAAGTCACCAAGTACCACTTCTTTAGCCTAATTCTTAAGGTTTAGTTACTAATCTATGGATTAATTAGGTGATTTGGTGTAGTTTTGTGAGTAGAGAAGTTGAGAGAAAATGGAGAAGAAGAACAAGAAGAGAAGTGGCGTTGGAAATGGGAGAAGAAGAAGAAGAAGAAGAAGAAGAAGAAGAAGAAGAAGAAGATGGAGTTGGATAAACTTTGTTAATCAAGTCAACAAAACTAATGTTGCTAATTTACCTCCTTTTGACAAGTGTAAGGCTTGGATCAAGTCAAGGTATTCTAATCCTAAGACCCTAAATATTCACCAAATAATTCTCCTTTAATTATTATCTAACTCCACCAATTAATTAACCTAACTCTATTAAAATAATTCCTCAATTTTCCTTAATATACTACACAAGAAAACACTATTCATTCTTAAATTCTCCAAAAATATTCATGAAATATTTTTCACCCACTTAAATTATGTAAACATACTCCAAAAATATTAAATAAAATACAAAACATCAATAGTAATTTTTTCGGACCAAAATATTACAAAGTTCCGAACTGGTGGTACTATTCACAGACTGATAAACTACTATTCACCAAATAATTTATTACTTACTTTTTCATGAAAATTTATATCTTAACTTTAATTAATGAAGACCAATCATATAAAATCTAATTAACTCCACAAATATTCATCATGTTCAATATCATTATCGGGTCCAAGTAAAATATTATTTCCCTCTCGGGTGGTATCATTCATGACCCGACCAAATAATATCATTTTAATATCCAAAATTTTGGGGTGTTACAACTCTACCCCTCTTAAAAAAAAATTTCACCCTCGAAATTGAGTTGAATCATATACTAAGAATCTCATAATTCCCTTTTGGCTAAATTTAATTCTTTCTGAATATATTAATACCTAATATTCATATGATCCATATAGAGTTCTTCAAAATCAAGTATCCATACAAAACATAATCATTCAGATAACAATCAAATCTCTCCAATTTCAATAATTACATTTTAATCTCATTATTCACCAAAACTATGAAGATTTTAAAATCTTTATCTAAGTCTCGCATTCGAATCACTTAACAATACTTCTTATTCCTCTTAGAGTTCAAATCATGATCCATCTTCAAAAATCAAAGGTTATGCTTTGGGGTTCATTAAATAACCCACATAACCCAAAACAAAAACAAAGAAAACACACCTACTAAAACACTTCCATCCAAGCTTTCATAAGTCCATTTTTTGCAAACATTTGCTAAAAAGGGTATTGCAAAAAGCAATTAATGAATCCAAATCTTATTAAATACAAGATGACTATATGTAATAACAATGTCATGCAAATGTTACATATGTACATTATATCCACTTGCTTATTTATTCTAGAAGACTTAATAAATACACTAATTAAAATTCATCAAGTTATATCTTAGTTCCCAAATCATAGTAATTCCTTACAATTTCATAAACCTTTTGTGTCTAGCCAATGACTTTTTTAAACGCTACACTACTCCTTCCATGTTAACATAATTACCTATACACTTAAAGAAGATCACCTCAAACCATTCTTTACCAATACTTACTTAGTTGATACAGTGCAAAATATACAAATGTATAATTTAATACCTATTGCTTCCATTTCCACCTATTCTTAGAAATCATGGTTTGATTTTTTTTTCTTCTTCAAGAATCACCAAATAGTGACCATCTTTTCACATCTCATCGAAATTATATTAAGTCATACTCCTTTGAACTTCTCATGACTAATTCCCTTCTTAACATCACACACTAACATGACCATAATTATGCGTACTTATTCAAACTATTGGTACAACATCCATTAGATAATCGAACAAACTATTCTCTTCATGCTCATTAGCATGCACTAATTCTTTTAGTCCTCTTAACAGCACATTTATATGGCATATTTATCTTAATTTTCGTAAAAAGAATCATTCACTTTCTAACATCATAGAATCTCTCGTTAAATCAATATCTTAATATGACTACGGTCATTTTTACTTATCTACTTCTTATACATGATGTGGAAACATAAATCCAATAGTTGGGAAAAATATCTCTACGTGTTTCTTATCTTCTATCAATTCATTTAACAATCATAATACAACATTTATTTAGCACAATTATCTTAATCCATTTAGCATAATCATAATACATCAATAGTAATTTTTCTAGACCAAAATATTACGAAGTCCCGGACTGGTGGTACTATTTACAGACCGATAAACTACTATTCACCAAATAATTTATTACTTTATCATGAAAATTTATATCTTAACTTTAATTAATTAAGACCTATCACATAAAATCTAATTAACTCCATAAATATTCATCATATTCAATATCATTATCGGGTCCAATTAAAATATTATTTTTCTCTCAGGTGGTATCATTCATGACCCAATCAAATAATACCATTTTAAGATCCAAGAAATCATACCAAGTCCCGGACCGATGGTACTATTCACAGACTGGTAAATCACTATCACCGACACTGAAAAAAACAAAATGTTACAGTTGTGGGGGGGGGGGGGGGGGGGGGGGGGGGGGGGGGGGGGGGGGGGGGGGGGGGGGTGGTGGGGGGTGGGGGGGT